>VZRH01004597.1:60601-72468 GCA_013397555.1 Urocynchramus pylzowi
GGGATGGCGGGCCAGGGCGCGGGTGGGCCGGCATCGTGCCTCACTGCTGCCAGGCCTTGGCGGTGGCACCCCCGGGCCCCTGCCCCGCGGCGCGGCGGGCGCTACTGTGGGATTTTGCTGCCGTCCTCGGCCTCTCCATAGGCGGGCGGGAGCGGGCCCTGTGTGCCCTGAGCGTTACCCACCAGGCCCGGGCCGAGGTGGGATGGCACGGGCACCATGGCCCTGCCCTTTGCCATCACGCCAGGTAGCGTGTGTCGTGGTTATCCAGAAGCTGGTCCAGAGGCCCCAGGCTTCCCAGCCAAGCCTGGGGTCACTGGCATGTAAAAGGTGAGGTGAGGTTAACTCCTGCCTTCCGGGTCCTACATGGCTAGTCCAGACACCGTAATTAAGCCCATTATGTTCCCCACAGGATCCCGGCTCCAAAGGTTCAGGGAAGTGGGCAGGACGTACAGATTCCACATGTCTGAGGTAATCGATGTAATTTAAGTAAATACCTATTGTTCAAGTTCCATATGTAAGAGCGGACTCTGCAACGGATTCAATTACTGAAGGCTTCACGCCCCCCTACTCTGCAGGAGCAGCCGCCATCAAATTGCTCATGAATTCTGCTTTCCCTCCCACCTTTATATGTGCACCTGAAAGATGGCAGACATCTTAGACACTGTGAACTTGGAGCCTCAAGAAGTTTGACAGCTCCAGTATCGAGATTTGCAAGGCTGAAACTTTGTCCCGCTTTTTCTTGTTTCCATGTATATCTCATGATACGGGGATTTTTGTTAAAGAAACAAAACTACATTTTAGCCAGGAGCCATGAGTTTGCAAGCCTGACAAGTCCTAAGTAACTACAAACATTCATGTGCCACTGTCAACATGACTGTTTCAGATGCGTAGGGTGTGCAGAACTCTGCAATGTTTTGTCAGCTTGTGCTCCATTGACCACTGGTGTTCCTTAAGGAAATTACCATGAAAAACAAACAAATGCTGTAGGAACACACTTTTTTTCTACATATAAAAGCAAGCAAACAAGCAAAGGAACAAAATATTGGATAGAAATTACTTAGTATGTCTTTACAAGTTATTTTTTATTTAAAGTGAATGAAAATTGTCCTGCTATGTGGCACGTCAGTACCTCAGTTTCTTTTCCATTCTTCCTTTGGAAAACATTAGAGTGACATGATATCAACAAAGCCTGTAAAACACTAAGCTGTTCTAGGCATTACATGCACATTATGTGCACATTATGTGCCCAGTTTGGATTTTTGAAGCTATCCATGATTAGTCTGTACCTGTTTCCATGGAAGTCAGTGGGATAGCTTTTCTCAAGTTCCAGCATTTGTTCTAGCTGTCCAATTGTTTCACACCGTAACACCAAGATAAAGAGACACTTGAACATGTTGTGTTTACGTATAGATAAGATATGCTATACTTGCTATTTTTGCAAAGTAATCAAAAACTCAAGAGAAGGATCTTGATGTTGCTTCAGGTAATTACTGAAGGATCTACAAAAATTAAAATAGATTTAAAGTAACTAAGCTTTGTGTTATAGTTCCCAGAGTGCACAGCAAAGGGCCTCACTTTTCTGAGAAAAAAGAGCTTCTCTTATCTTGAGTGTTGGTAAGGGTGGTGATTCACTTGTGGCAAGAGAATCATTAAACTGTCAGTTTTAACATCCAAGGAAAAGAAAAATTAAAAATCATGCATTTTGAACTTAATTTATCATAGCAGTCAATAATATATATGGTGCTTATGTGAACTGTGGAACAAGAGAGAATCTGAGGAACAAAAGCAGGGGAAAAAAGAGCTGAAAAGGGCAGGAACTTCTGGTTTCGTAATTTTGAAAGCCACTCATGCAGTCAGGGAATACTGTGTCCTTAGAAAAACCTAATGCATATTTAGTGCTAGTAATATATGAAGCTGTTTTAAGTTAAGGAGGGTAAATCAATCCTGAAAATTAGTTCATTTGTCTTTGCAGCTTCTTTTCTCAAAATAATCAATATTATGAATCCTACAATGCTTATATATACTTATATGTATGTGTACTTCAGAGTCCAGGACAGAAAATCTTGCTTCCCACAGGGAGACTTATTCTCTCCAGAAGTCTCAGGGACTGGTTCTGTACCTCATAGGAGCCCTGCAAGCTCTTGTGATGACCCTCAGTTCCAGGAGTGTCTCCATTATTGGTTTTAGGTTGAGTGTGCACTGTGACTGTACAGTAGCAAATACAAGTCACTTCTTCACAAGTTTAGCTGGACTGTATCTTACAAGCTTAAAAGCAAGCTTATATCAAAATAAGAGATCTCCTATTCATCTACCCTGTTATCTCCACATGTAGCAAGGAACTTCTGGTGACCATTCTTTGGCATTGGCATTAGCATAATGACAGATTCACCAGGATTAGGGGACTGATATGACTGAAACCCCTTAAAAGTAATAACACCCGCCCCCCACACTCTAATTCTGAGTTGGAGTAATTTCCTTATCCAGTTTTCCATGTAGCTGCACAAGGAAGAGACTTTACTTGTGGTTATGCAAAGACAAGTCCTTTCCATGACAGCCTGAATATAGGTCAGCCTGGGGCAATGATGCTGAGGAGGGAGAAGCATGGCTGCAGAGAAAAATTCTTGTAAAACTAGACTCTCAAGCTCTGTCGTTGGCAAACAAGATTAGTTTCCTCCACAACACTGCCAAGCATAGTCCTGTGGATGAGTTGGTAGTGGAGGACAGGGGATTGTGTAGTGAGATACAGCTCACTGTTTTGGATGTTATGGCCTGATTCTAATGGTAACATTTTCAGTCTTTGATTATTGTAAATCAGAGTCAAGTTCAAACCTATGTTGTTTAAAATGTGTATTCACTTCAGGCAAAAGACACACCCAGAAGCTGTCTAAGTATGATATTTTTTTGCATATCATTAATGCACTGAAATCATGCACTGCTTTCAGATAATCTACTTCCAGAAAAAGTCAACCCTAATTCAGACTGGGTTTAGCAGATTATTAAAAATAATTTACCTATTGCTCAATTAAGCAAAACTAAGTTAAGGTGCTATACGTTTTCTGTTCTGAATTCAAATTAGAAACAAATTATTTAACATCTTCTTTAGCATTAGTAAGAGTTCAGTTAATCTAATTACAGGTTTTTTTATTCATTTTGCAAAGGAATCTCAAGTCATTACATCAGACAATTACATAGTTGTATATAGTTATGTGTAGTTAGATCTGCAAGATTAGTATCAGAAGGTCAAAAGGACTGAATAGTTCCATCTACTAAATTTTAAATGATTTTGTCCACTAAGGCCACCTCGGGAATTAAAAGTCTTCCCATCTACTCCTGGATCACCTTGTAATCCAAATCTGTGTCTGGTATTCATTTCAGATTTTTCTACTTTTCATGGGTAAATGAAGTGATTTGGGTAGGGTTCAGCAGCAAAAAGCAGAAGTGTAGCAGAACAACATTGCTTACACTTGACACATCTCACTTCTGATAGAGTGAGATAGAAACCAATGGCCCATCTACTTACTTTCCTGTCAGTAAATGAACCTGTAGGAGCAGTGGCAGAATTAATGTCCTGTCTGTTTATTCCTAAACTTTCACAGTTCAGTTTTATTTATTGTCAAAGAAGATGTTTAGGGCTGAGAGAAGGAAATGAAGACTTCATGCTCTCAAGATCATTACTGTCTTTTGGAGATTCACCAATTTAGTCCATGAAAAAGAATAATCTTAAAGCTAACAATTTTTTTTTTTTTTCTAAAACAGTGGCTGGAGGGAGAGATGAACCATTGAACCAGTGAGACCAATCCTGCTTATAAAACAAAAGTGGAGCAGGACATGCTTTTTGAGGAGGCTGCTTACCTACATGAAATACCTTGCAATAGGCAAGAGAAGGTTTTGCCTCAGGCACCTGTCTGGAAGTTACTGAGGAGTCCCACAAAACCTCTGTATTGCATGCAGAAGAGCCTTTTCACTTCTTTGTGTGTAAACAATAGTCACATCCAATATCTTGGAATACTTTTCATGGAAATTACTCTAAATGAAGAGCTTTTCTACCTTCCCTTACTTCTGCCCATTTGGTATTGCAATTGGTACTGCTTTTAGATTATAGTAGCACTAAGACTTAATGACCATTTATTTCAAAGCCTGTAATTAACCATTGCGATTTCATTTGCATTTGAGGAAAATAATGAAATATTCTTAAATAATTTCCTAGTAATTGTGAATCTCCTTCTTGTGTGTCATAACTCCACAGTGAATATTCCAAGGTGCATACAGAAATTTATTTTTGGTAGTAATTATAATTGACTTTATGTGATCCAACAGTGAAACCATGAAAACCAAATTATACATAATTTGAATGCACTGATTACAACCAGAAAAACCATATGAACTCTTTCTGAAAACTTTGCCTAGGGCAGAAAATGTTCAACTTTTATAGAATTCATCCAAACCGTGTTTGCCTCCATTACAAATAAACTTAAAACATCCTAAGGCAATCCGCATTAGTGACGATTGTTAATGTCTTCAAGTCATGTCCTGTGTGGGGCTAAGTAGGAAGTTAAGTGCTTGATTGGAAGGACAATTAAAGAATCAACAGCTACAATGATGTAACTTCAAAGAGAAAAAAAAATAAGACTTAGTTTTATGTCATTAAGGAACACTCAAGTTGAAATGTTGTCAATTTGAATAAAAATAAGTAGATGTAATTTCAGGATGGTGCTAATGTAATAAAACACCTGCCAGGTCTGTTCTACCTGTTTTAGTTTGTTGAGGGTTTTTAAATAATCTTTTAAAATAAGTAAACATTTTGTGGTAAGAAAGGTCAAGAAGTGGTCCAAAAGGGAATCTGAAAGAGTGCTCTGTTGAACCTAGCAGTGGCTCTTCCCTACTCCTCTTCCTTGGGGTGGGGGATTATTGTACCTGAACCTCAAAATAAGTTCCTCTCTGCAGTGGGGATGGAAGTTTTTGCCCCAGGAAAAAGGGCTTGAAGGCTGTATCTGCTTAAATAATCACAGGCCGATTTTTAAGATTTATATCAATATTTTGCAGTCTTGATGTTAAATATTCACTACCTTTAGGTGTGTAGGTCTCCTTGAAGTTAACTGCTTAAAGAATCTCACAGTGAGAAATCAATGGGAGTTAGGCCCTAAATCTTTGAAGAGTTTATGTCTGATTGTCTGTTCTAGGGGGAGAACGAGTTGCAGCTGGGACTCATCTTGTGTAATTTAAGCAATTTAGTAGTTTGGTATCTCTTCTAAAGCATTTGTATTGGCTTCTTCTGTAGTCAGTGGAAAAAGATAAATCCAGGAAGTGATTACTACCTTTCTAAAATAGACAATCAAGGAATTTAGAGTGAATCAGACTCTGGAAATTTTCTCCTTCTGTATAAAAAGAACCTTATGACTAGTTTAGTCTAGACCCTGTTTTTTCAGATGATTCTCAATGTCTGCCTTCAAACATACACATTAAGCTAAATAGAATAATATGGGAGCATATTTCTCAAATTTCTTTATATAATGGGGACTTGTATTGGTTTTGCAAAGCCTGGTTTTGGTAGTGGGGAAGCTACAGGGGTGGCTTCTGTGAGAAGCTTCTAGAAGCTTCTTCTGTGTCCAGCAGAACCAGTCCCTGGTGGCTCAAAAAATGGACATGCCACTGGCCAAGGCTGTGCCAATCAGAAATGCTGATAATGCCTCTGTGCTAACATATTTAAGAAGAAATATAAAAAAGCTTGTGGCATAGTTTTATTTCAGCAAGAGAAGAACAGAATGATAACATGTGAGAAGAACAACTATGCAGACACCAAGGCCAGTGAAGAAAGAGAGGGAGGAGGTGCTCTGGGTGCTGGAGCTGAGATTCCCCTGCAGGCCATGGTTCAGCTCATGGTGATGCAGCTGTGCCCCTGCAGCCCATGGAGGTCCATGGGGATGCAGAGATCCACCTGCAGCCTGTGGAGGACACCCACACCACAGCAGGTGGATGCCTGAGAGGAGGCTGTGATCCTGTGGGAGGCCCATGGAGAGGGGGGCCTTGCTCCCATGCTGGAGCAGTCTGTCCTTGAAGGACTGCACCCCATGGAAGAGTGGCCCATCCTGCAGCAGTTTTGGGAGGACTGTTGCCCATACAATGGACAAACATTGCTTCAGTTCGTGGGGAGCTGTTGCTTGTGAGTTGGACTCACATTGGAGAAGTTCATGGAGATCTGTCTCACATGGCAGGGACCCAGTGGTGCAGCCAGGGAATGACTCCTCTCCCTGAGCAGCAGGGGAAGCCTCAGGTAGTGAACTGACCATAACCCCCATTCCCTGCCTCCTTGAGCCACTGGACTAGGTGATAGAGCTCCAAGGAGGGAAGAGTTGGGGGAAGGCATTTTTCAGTGTTTATTTAACTTCTCATTATCCTTCTCTGATTTTGTTAGTTGAGCCTGTTTTGCCCATGATAGTATTTGATGAGTGATCTTTCCTGGCCCATGAGCCCTTTGTTATATTTTTTCTCCTCTGTTCAGCTACAGAAGGGGATGAGTGAGTGGCTTTGGTGGGTGCCTGGCATCTGGCCAGCATCAACCCATAATGTTAGTACCTTAAATACCATTGTAACAATAGTAAGCAAAATTCATCACAAATATGAATTGCAGTTTTAAATTTTATTATACCCCTGTAATAGTTTACTTTGTTTCCTGCTGATGCAACAAGTTCTACTAAGGATTTATTAACATGTTAAATCTTACAAGACAAAGGGGAAATGCTATGCATAAGTGAAGTATCATGTACAAATACAAAATGAGGACCACATGGAAGAAAGATCTAGTAGATCACAAACTGAGTAAGTATGTGTCAACAATAACAATATAGGAAGCATTTCAGGTTACATCACTTGGACTTTTCTATGTGAGAGAAAGAAATACTGTTCTGGTGAGGACAGAGATGAAGTACTATATCCCATTTGGAAGTCACATGTTAAAGGAGAGGAATGGAGCAGGCTACAAAAAGCTGGTAGCAAGGTCAGGAGGACAGAGTTTCCAGCTCTCACAAAAGGAATACCCAGTGTTGCAGTGCAGCAAGTAGCACTTGAAATTTTGCACAAAGCTATCCCATTGCCATCATTGGGAAACCAGTGACTCATGGCACACTGTAGTGTCATCTAGACTTGGTCCCCCCCTTCTTCAAGAGGTCTGCTGCCTCTTGCTTTCCCAATTATTGTACACTACAAAATAAGCAAGCGCTGTCCTGGTAAGGAGTTAAAAACACACATTGCACCACTACCACAGCTGTTCAAGTGGTTACTTGAAATAGCTATGTTTGCCAATAAAGTCTGACTTTCCAAGCTGGAGCATCAAAGAGCAGGCTGGATCTGACAGCAGCACAGCCTGCAGATCTGAATGGGCTGGGTGCCAGCTACATCCCAGTAGGAGTTGCAACCAGCACCAGTCCTGTGCACCAGCTGGCCAGATTGGTGAACAATGGTCTGCAGCACACTCTTTGCTTTGATCTTGTTCATATGGAATCAGAAGAAACAGCAAGGGATCCTGGTATGAATCCTTTTGGGGAACCTTACACAAGCAGAAATTTCTGTGGCCTCTTGTACATCTCTGACATTGAGGCAACGTGGTCTGGGAAGTCTCTGAAATGGAGATGTCACTTTCAAATACCTCGTTAGCTGCCAGGAAACACTGGGATAACTGGGGTTTGTTTCTTTTGACCCTAAGTAACTTTATCAAGTGGGTTTTCTGCTAGGGTAAGCTAAGCTAACCCTCAGCATGCATTTCCATAATGTTTTCAGTTGTGAGGTTCTTCTTTTGTTGTTTTCCCTCACAGGTTTGAAGCCTAGTAATCTCCTCTCAGTAATTTTACCCTTTCGCTAACCTCTTTACACTCTTCAATCTATCAAACAAAATACTTAGCAGGGCAGAGAGTTGCATATGTCGAGTCTTCAAATACTTTCCTGGTAGTGTACTGTAATCCCCAAAGAAGGTGCTTCTGGTTCAGGGACTCTCCTTGCAGTTGTGCTCTCTGTTGCTGTTCAGCTTGTGGAGAGGGAATAAATAGGATACAAGAGTGCAATGCATTAGCATTGCCGCAAGACAAATAGTTTAGTGTACAGTTCTCCTTGGACAGAACTGACCTGAGCATTAGTAAAAGCAGTCTTCTAGAAATATATCAACAACACTGTCAGCATCCTACCACATCTGAGGTATGAGGATCTGAGGATGAGAAGGCACGGTGCCACAGTGTGGGATATTATGTACCTTGATGCACATGTGCAGTGTCAAAATCAAAGCAGTGCTATCACACATGTGGTCAGGCTGGGCACAAGTCTGGCAGTGGTGATTAAGAAACCATGGCTTTCACTGAGTTGCAGACACTCAATAATTGAGTTATCCTTTGAGTGACTTACGTGTTTATAAAAAGACTGGATGTGGCACTCGGTGCTATGGTTTAGTTGAGATGTTAGGGCTGGGTTGAACTCAGGGATCTTGAAGGTTTCTTCCAACCTTGTGATTCTGTGAAACAATCAGCAAAGTCGCCATAAGGTTGGCCAAGCTACTGCTACAGTATGAATGTCCCAATTTTGTGGGGGGATTAAAAGAAAGAAGCTATAAACTAAAGTAAACAGAAAGATGTTTGCTGATCATTTTAAACTTTGGTAAAATTCCATCTTTTTGTAATCATAATGAAAAAAAAAATTCCACCACAAATACACCATGTTATGACAATAATATTTTTGTTCTGATTTTTTGTTAGAAAAAACTGCTATTGATAAACACAAAATTACTTTTCTAGAATTTTGATAAAATCATACATGCCCTTACTGAGTACCACATGTGAGTAACATTTCAGATATCCCACTGATGTCACTGAAATGGAATTAAAAGTACTGAAATTTTCACTGATGGATATTTCACTGCAGCTGTGAGCAATGTGTTCCTCAAAGACTAATTCTCTTGGGGCAATGTTAAACCCTTAGACTACTATCTTATTTGTAAAATAATACTATTTAAAAATAAGATCAAAAGAGATCTAGCCAAGAAACTTAGCTTTGTGTATATTTCAGTATATAAATTAATATAATAAATTATAAAGAAATCTTCTTTTTACACATATATATGAATGCATGTCATAAAAAATAAACCATAAAGTATGTTAAAATAAAATCAACAAGAAGAGAGCATTCAAAGTTAAAACTAAATGTGACTGTCTAAAAAATGTCAGCAGGTGAATATAAAAGGGTAGAATTTTGTTTAAAATTTTTAGGTATAGCTGCCTGACTTCTCTTGCATTTTAAATCTCTTGAACTTACTCTACTGCTTTCCAAATACTTCATTCTCTAATTTTCTTAAACAGATAAAATTAAGTGTATAATTAATTATAAAATATGTAAAAGCAGTTCACAGAAATGAATAATTTACCAGAGAAGCTGCTTTGCAAATGCAAACAGTCCTTTGTTGTTGTCTTTATTTAGGAGCATACACTGATCTCCAGAGCTGGACTATTGAAAAGTGTCATTTATTCAAAGAGCCCTCGAGCAGGTATTTAAGCAGGAGGTTTGTGCACAGAGCTCTAAGCCCAGTAAGATGGATGGCGAGGACCCTTTCACCTTCATGAGCTAGGCTTGAGTGTTCGACTTGTGAGAAAGCTGAATACAGTGGATGGGGTAAGTCAGAATGCTGCCAGCATTCTGAGCATGCTTCCCTAAGCTGTCTCTAGCACTTCTCCCTCAGCAGAGCAGGTGTGCCTGAATAACCTTTTGCCTGTGGCCTGAGGACCTTTCTGTACCTGTAGACAAGTTTTCAGGTTGACAGGGTGAGGCAGTGGAGAGCAAACAGAATAAGTATCCCTGTGAATGGCTCCCCACACAATTTTCTCAACCAGCCGTGGCTTCAGATTTTCCCATCCAGCACACTTGCCTGCTCAGACCTGCCCTAACCACCCTTTGCACAGTGTGAGCACAGCTGCTTGAGGTGCCTTAGATGAAGCCAGATTGTGATTTTTTTTGTTAGAGCTATTTTAACCTGTCTCTTTTCATTTGTTTGGTTTGTCATTTGGCCCCACAAATTATGCTGGCTGCCATAATATGAACCAGTGGCAAAGCATTAGGGGTCCTAGGTGCACCTTAAATGGTTATTACCTCTAAAAAGAGTGTGTCAAATACATTGTGCCCTAAAGAGTACCATTTAATGTGGTAAATACAGTCTTTGTGCACCGAGTCTGAGTCTAGAAACATAACAGTCTCTTGAACTTAAAAAACCTCACTCTGCCTCTTCAAATGAATTCAGTTTTTTTTCCATAGACATCTTTGATCTTGAAGCTTTGCTGTCTCAAATGTTGTCTCCCCTGGTTTTGCTTTATGCAAGATCAGAACGGATTGATCTGTAGCTCAAAAAAAGCTAGGATAAGATCCTAAAGACAGAATTAAAAATCTTACTGCCCAGTTTGGCAGAATGCAGTTGTGTATTCAAACCTGATCTATCTCCAGAGTGCACTTCCATTTACTCCACTAATGCACAGGTGTGGTGTAAATGATCATGGAACCTGCAGTACAAGAAAAACAAGCTCATTTTCATAAGCCTGGCAGACATTCATAATGCCAGTAAATAATGTATAGGGGCTCAAATTTTGAAAAATAGTTGAGAACAAACCTGACAGCATGCATCAGGGCTTCTGCTTTAGGTTCTTCCATTTCTAGTGCTGTCTAAAACTTGTCTAAAGCCACAAAGTTTGCATGCATGCTACAGTTCTTTAATGCACAATTTTGTCCTGGTTTCTTGATTCGAATGCTCAGACGCTCATTCGTATATTACACCTGTAAATTCATATATACACATAAATATATTTTATATGTACTTTAACCTTCTGTGCACATGATATTTAACTTCATGTTCTGCATGTGTTTTTGTCAGAAGTACCGTAGGTTCCAAGCACAGCTAGTGCAGCTTTCAGCTGAGACTATCTCTGTCAGCCTCAGGCTCTACAGCCTGGCAGGAAAACCTGCAAATCCTGCTGCACCCCACGGATTTCTGTGATTTGCAGTGTTGATAGAAACATCCTCCTTGCTGAGGCGTTAGAAATTCCCAGATGAGAAACCTTGGCTTCACTCTTCCAAACTCACCAAATTGTTATACAACTGCAACTTTGAGTCTCTTTGATGCTAAACTTGGAATATTGTTATTGCCACACATACACTAAAAAAAAAAAAAAACTAAAACAAAACAAACAAACCGTCGAGTAAGGAGGATAACACTGCAGCTAATGGGTGTTTTATTGCATGGTTTTAAAAAGGTTGGTATTTCTCTACATGAAAGAAAAGGCTAGGCATTTCTCATCATCAGAAAGATGCTGTTCTGTCCCACAGTTAATAGTGTTATCTCATATTGTCTACCAGTGACCTTAACACAGTCCTACAGCTGCTATGGATTTGGTGAATTATTTTGGGAATAAATTTGGTCCATTCTGGAAAATTTAGAGTGGTCAATAGACTGTATCATTAAATCTGATGTGGTGTTTTTTTTTTTTTTTAGANCAACATTAGGATTCTCAAAACACAATTGACTTGGGAAATGTCTGGGAACTCGTTTGGTAGGGGTTTTGGGGTTTTTTTGTTGTTTGTTTTTTTTTTTTTTTTTTTTTTTTTTTTTTTTTTTGGGCCCCCCCCCCCCCCCCCCCCCCAAGTGATCCATCGCATATTAAATTTTCAGCTGAAAACTTCAGTAAAGACCAACAAAGGGTCTGGAGAGACACTGGTGAAAAATGTCCTGTAGGATCACAGAATTAGAATATTCTGAGTTGGAAGGGTCCTACAAGGATCATCGAAGTCCAGCTCCTGATGCCAAGGCTTGTCTTCTTTGTTTTAATTTGCAGCCTTAAAGAATGGGTAAA
>VZRH01004597.1:74110-95717 GCA_013397555.1 Urocynchramus pylzowi
TAGGATTCTGGTACAAGGGGGTATGATGGAGGCAAGATGGAGGATTTAGGCCCGACCTCGTGGCTCTTCTTCTTCTTCTTGTCATCCATCTTCTGTGTGATGTATGCACTTTGGATTGGCTTATGCTAAAGGTGCACTGTTCAACAAAGGTGATGGGAATTGGTGAAAAATTGTAAATATCATACACGTAATTATCAGTATAAGAATGTTCTACCACCCCAGGGGCGGGGAGTTTGCGTGTGGCTGTCTTGCTGGTCGGATCTCAGCTGGGCAGAAGAAAAACTTTTTAGATAAGATAAAATAAACAACCTGAGAAAAAGATCAAAAGAAGAGTCCAGACTCATCTGTTCACTGCAGGCTGTCTGCGGACCACCCTACGCGTGTCCGACAGAGACAGGCAGCCGTTCGGACACCCTTACACTGAATGTTCGGCCAGACAGAATAGGTAGGCAATAAAGGTGTTGCCAGGCACGTTTTCCTTTCTGAAAAGAATTCTGTTTGTACAATTAAACACACTTCAGTTATTAACTAGATTTGATTTTATAAATTCACTATTTAGAAGCTGATTAATCAGCGTATTAAATGGCACTAATCCTTCCAGAAAACGCCTTGGAAATGACTTTTTAAGAGCATCGCTATTAAATTCAACTCTGTTTATTCCTCTGAGCTCAGCACAGCAAAAAGACCTTTGTATAGCAAAATGCTTGCACCCTTTCATGTTAGCTGAAAGAGGTAATAAAGATGTGTTTTAACAAAACAAATGAGAGACCTGTTATGAAGTCTCAAGATGTTCATTGCCTTAGAAAAGGGGAAAAAACCCTTTTAACACTTTTTAGATGTTGTTTCATTTAAAAATTAATTTAGTATGGCTAAAAAATATTGAAAGGAAATATGAGAAAGAGATATATATAATTTTCTCATAAGAATTAGAAAATTAGACCCATAAAAATTTTGAAGTCAATGGGATGGTTGTCAATGTTCAGATTTTTAAAAGCAGTCAACTTCTAATTTTTTTCCTTAAGGAATACAGTAAAATATACTTAAAATAACTTCATTTACATACCTAAAGAAGCATGGTAAAACCAACTAAACTTGAGGACTGCCATGGCTCAGCCATGGCAGATTTAAAGGGAACCTCTACTAAGAGTTATTGAGGGAAAAGATTATTGTGATAAACAATCGTATCTCTGGTTGTGCTGGTGGGAAATTGCCAAGGAATATATTAATCAAACGTTTCACTTTCTACCACTGTACCTCCAAACGGAAAGGACTTTATTTAGGGGAACAAGGTCTTGCATTTAAGTATTGGAAAAAAAGAGCGCACAAACTTTCATTGAGAGAATTGCTTATACAAAAAAAAACCCCATAAGCAAACCCACAACCACCCACCCCAAAAATAAAGCAAAGCAAAAAACCCCACCCCAACCAACCAACCAACCAACCAACCAACCAACCAACCAACCAACCAACCAACCAAAAAACCAAAACCCACAATGCAAATGCAACAAGTCAGGAACTTGCAGTGCTTCAGTTCTAACTAGTTTATTTCCTTGGTTTTTGACCAAATATCCTATCCATTAGACAGTGGGCAATGCCTGTGAAACAAATGGAAAACAGATCAGAAACCAACCCCTGTGCTTGGGCTATGAACTGTGAATAGGCAGATGCCCATTTACTTCATGCAGGTTTTGTGACTGCACAGACTTCTGAAAGGATGGAATTCATGGAAGGACTATGGCCTTATAGTCTGATTTCATAGGAACTTGTCAAAGCTGGACAAAACATGTCTTTTGCTTTCTTAATGAACTAAATGAGAAAAGTAACTTCCTTTGCTGTTCCTGAGTTGGAATTTGCTACCTGAGACAGTAGGACACTTTTTTTTTTTTTTTAAACAAACAAGACCCATTCCCATTTCCCGCAAAATTGGTAATTTGGTAATTTTCAAGCCAAGACAAGTCAAAGATATAAAACATCTTAAAAAAGAGCCTTGCAGATAGTTTATTGCCTCTCCAAAAACACATAATAAAATAATAAGTAATAAATACATATTAAAAATTACCTCATAACTATGTGTAGTAAATCATGTCTCTCAGTGCAGTGATATGGAACTCTCTGGGAATCCCACTGCCTGTGGACATGTGAGCTCTTTTTTGGAATAATGTTTGCAAATGTCAATAAGAATAGAAGCTTGTTTGTGTGTAGACATAGACAGGTATTTTGTGATTTTTTGATTCACAGGAATGAGGAAAGCTAGGGTCCAATTTAGACCCAATTCTGACTGGCTGCTACATAATAAGAAGGCCAGTAGCTCTGGTTTGTGGCCAGGTAGAGTGAAACTGAAGTTATCTGTGCCTCAGGCTTTGAAGCAGGCATTAACTCTTCTTTGGATTTCCAGTTGCAAATATTAGGGCTCATCAGGGGAAGCTCCTTTTGCTAGCAGATGGACTCCATCTCCTTATGCTTTCCTTCTCCAAAACTTCGTGTTATCCAAAGCCAGGAGCTTCTGCAGAGTGAAGAGACATAAGGTCATGGGAAGACTACAGTTGTCTGTAGACAAATCTAATAATTCTCAGTTTTCTCCCTTATATAAGCAGAAAGGACTGCCAGCATCAGGAAAAATGGATGTTACAAGTTGATCAAAATTTTCTGTACAGAAAAATAAAATCCATATTTGGAAAATGACTTGGAAAGGGACCTACTGATGTCCTCCTCTTCCTTCCCTCCCTCTCTCTCCAAAAATACTGAAAAAGAAAGAAAAAAAGAAAAAGAGCACATTCTTAAAGGTGATGTATAGAATGAAGTCACTCTCAGAAAAAAAGGCAAAAAGAGTTTATTTCTGCTTTAAGATAGTCAAAGACAGTGTTCCACATATATTTTCTAGATTATTAACTTGGTAATTGGTAAATTCAGCTTTCATTCAGTCGCAGAAGGATAGCTTGAGCAGAGAACTCTAGCATATAAGTGAAAACTCAGTTTCCACTATCTTCAAATACTGTAGAGTAAGTGACTTAGGCCCATAGCAGGTACCAGTCAGGTACCTTAAATTGTTCCTAATCCCAAGACTACTGTTATCACAGTCCTGCCTGGGTTTTGTTGCAGGAGGTCCCTAGTACACATTGCACACTGCCTGGAGCAACATGCCAAGAATAGTTCCTTATTTTGCAAGCAGTTAATTCACCAAGTGAGAATTCAGAGATTCTTAAAGGATGCAGTTACTTGTAGACAAACATCTGCAGCCAACATTTGAGAAACTTGTAGTGACTGTCTTAGCCATCTCCCTGTATCTGTCAGCTCTCCACTGATTTTGTCAGTTTTGTCAGTCAAATTTGGTTGCTATATATCTGCTTCAATGTAACCTAAACTGTAATACACATATAATAACTTACTCTATCTTAAGAAGGGATGCTTTCATACTACTTGTTTTCACCTTGGATGAAGAGGGAAAAGTAATGAAGAAGGGAAAGTACTAGCTGCCCCAGCATGACCATCAGAGCAGTCTTGTGGATTACTGACCAACCCAGGGAAAAGCCTCTCAGCACTAACAGAGAGCACAAAGTCTGGTTTGGAGGTGTTTCCAAGGTGATGGTTTTGGAGAATGCACAACTTAATTTTTTTCAGAAAATATGAACAGTGTTCATTGCATATTGCTTATAACTTCACTGAGATAGTATGATCTCAGCATGTACTTCATGAATAGCTTTGTTGTAAGGGAATGTCTGTTCACACCTTAGGAAGTAACTAAAGAACAGTTCCAGGCCATATCCCTTGATTTGAGTTGTATGTACAGGTCCCTTTAGTAACTACTTTGTGTTCTCCTTGAAAGCCTTCTTGACCTGCTGGAGCCAGACTTTAACAGTGCATGGATGTTCCAGGAATCCATCCTCTCCCTTCACATCTTTATGGTTGTATTAGTCCTCCCTATGTGATTGTTTGGGTTCTGTTGAATGTAATCTCTGGATTCCTGTTGATTGTTTGTAAATCTTGTAGAAAAATCAGAAGCACTGGGTGTCACTGACCAATGAGATTCTTGTTAAGTTCACATCCTGGCATATACATGACATAACTGCATATGACTAGGCCACTGATAACTCTTCATTACTTGCCTTGCCTACTGCAGGGCAATCTGCCATGTGTCACCCGTGCAGTTTGTTCCAATGCAGTTTAGGTTTTGCATTCTTAATTGAAAGTACTTAAACATACTTCTTGAGGGCTGTAGTCAGATCTGCTGACCTGAGTACACGGGCATTGGTTCATTATCATGCCCTATATTTTACTGCTATTTTTGTTCTGTCATTCATTCTCCTGCTAGTGTGAAACAAAAACATTTGATGCATTCTTTTCTGAGGTCTTTAATTGTATGCTTGGTAACTGCTGTGACAATCTAGGATGTTTTGCAAGTCTGTCTTCATTTGCTCACAAAGCACCTATTAGATGATAATTTGTGCTTAAGTTCCCTATTGACACTGACTGATTTGTGTTCTACCGTGGGGCATGGAGGCCTGTTGGCTCAGCAAGTCAGGTTTGTTACCCATCTTTCAAAGATCAAAAGAGTCTCTGCCTGAATTTGTAAGCCAGAATTAGTGCACACAAGTAGAAACAGTGATACGGAAGTGCAAAGAACAAATAAGAAACTCCTGGTCAGAGTAGTGTTGGGTCACAACACAACCAAAACCAGCAGTTGATAGGCTTTATAAGCAACACACACATCTTTGCCTATGACCTTAGTTTTGCCCTCCATTCAGTGCACTTCATAGAAAATGGAGTATTAATCTGCTGCTATCTTGTAATTCCTGTAACTTTTAATAAATAAAAGATGTATTACAAATCTCCTAGTTCTGTTGATTTCTTGACTAGGAATAATTTTTCATAAATCTGTGTATGCTACTCACTTAGCATTTCTTCTGGTGATGGGCCTCAACTTATTTCAAACTTGTGTTGCAAGCTTTAGTGCCAGCTTCCAAATCCTCTAGAGCTGCTGCTTTATCCTGCCTTTTTAAACAAAACTCCATCTTATGGCTTATCCATAATAGGGACTAACTTCCAGAGGTGTTTTCTCCTGAGATATGGCTACCTCTGGAGTATGAACATTCGGCCACTCTCAGCACTCTCAATAGATAAACAAAGTATTTTATTTTGCAGATATTTTCTGCTTTATAGAGCTGTAAGGATGCTTGTCTCCAGAAGGCATGCTTTGATGTCTATCTCTTGTCATTAGTAATGCTGTTAGAGAGTTGTTCCTTATCCTGGCAGTAGCATCTCAGTAAAGTCAATTGCAGCATGTGGTGGTTTCTTTGTGATGGTTAATGATGATGAGACCATGCATCCATCATCCCTTTCCAGAGAACATGAACTTGGGTTTTCATGCAGAAAGTGCAATTCTGGCTGCCCTGTACGTTGAGAACATTTTCTTTCTCATCAAAGATCTGAAATTATATGATATTTTTTGAAAATTATCTAAAAATCCTAAAGATATAAAAAATCCTGGATCAGGTCTATCAGTGACCTCATCACTGGATGCATTGCCACTTTTTAAGTTCTTAATATGACATTAAGATATAATGGAGTTCTGGTTTTCATGCTTTTAATATAGGCAATTTTTTCCTGACTTTGTTTTGTGTTCCACAATTAGAAATCATACCATCCTAGCCAAGACATTTGCAGTCAGTCTGTCTCTTGAATTTCTTTATCCTTGTTTGTTCTCTAGGAATAACTTCAAGTTGGAATTTGAGGAAAAAAATGTTAGCTCCTTGATTGAAAAAAAAAAATCTATTATTTTCTTAGATAGATTAAGAAATTATCTCATTTCAAAACAGTCATATTTGTTAATGTCATCACTTCCAGATGGGTCCATACTACTTTATTCTTACATAAATGATGTATTTATGACAAATATTTTATAATCTTCTAGAATAGGAACTGTTTCTGATAGAAAGTCAGGAATACCAAATACAGCCAAACTTTTGAATCATGGAGTAAAATATTTTCTAGTTCCAGAGGAATGCAACAGAAGTGTTGTTACAGAGGTATATGAAACTGTCACATACAGCAGTTAAAATTCCATTTTCCATGTGGGATATGCTTCCAGGACTTTACTCTTTCTGGTGTTAGCTGTGGTTTCCACGTGTAGGTTTTTTTAAATTACTATTATTATTATTATTTTTAATATATTTTTCTGGTTGTGTTGTTTCACTTAATGTAAAATTACTTATTCCAGAGAAGAAAATATCTCTCTTTTGCTCTGTGGAAAACATAACAGCTCACATTTTCTTTAAGTTTGGAAACACTGAGCTGTTACTTGAACTTGTTTAATAAAAGGGAAATTCTGATATTGGCAGAGAATAACTCTGTGGAAATGTCTTTCTCTTTGCAGTAAGTATTCAAATTGCCCAAGATACTCAACACTTTGAAAGTACCATTAGCATTTCACTTTTCAGATTTCCATTTGTGAGAATATGAGAAAATGAAGGAATGCCTTTTTCTGATTGGTTCCTTTGCAGAATTTCAGTGCCTCTTTTTTTCACCTTGTTCTTTTAGCTCTGTTTGCCCTTGTAACTTAAAACCAAAAGGGAAGTGAATAGTTTGAAAGAAAGATATTTGCTTAACAGCTAGTGGCTCCAGCTAAAATATCTGTAACGTCCCATTGCACTCACATGCTGGGTGAGGCAGCCTGAGGTTTGATTGCAAAGCTTAGAAAGAATTGTGTATTTCTTACTTTAAGTAGATACTTTTTTGAAACTTCTGCAGTGATTTTGGTAATGTTTTGGGTGCTTTATTCTACATTTTTCTAAGAAATGAAGTCTAGAGGATTGAGCAGTCATTCCATATTTTTGTCTGTCAGGTCATCAAGGATTGTCCTGTGCAAGGGTTGTCCTGTGCAAGGCCAGCACAGTTTGACTCAGTGATCTTTGTGGGTCACTTCCAAGTCAGACACTCTATGATCACCTCCTATCATTTTGAACCTACTATCAGTTTTAACCAAGACATGGGTATTCAGTCCATAGAATCAGAGCAGAGGTAGTCCAAAATGAGTCTCTGAACTATGTACAGCATCAGTTTTCTTCTGTGCATCCACAACAATTGCTCATGTACTGTGAATGTAAAGTACCATTTTTTCTTTAATAAATGACTGTAAAAATATCCTTTTGGAGCTTGCTTTGTGGCCAAATCAATGAGCAATTTTTAATAGGATTCTGCTGTGTTCATTCTACCTAGCATCTGGCAAACCAGTTGTGGTTAAGCTCTCAGTATTTGGGTATTTTCCCCTTTTTGATCACTCCACTGCAGTTGCTATAGGAACAGAGGGTATGTTAATGTAGTCCAATTAAAAATATTTTAACTAGTTTATTTTTTCTAAATTATTTTTATGGTAATAAATTTCAGGTCAATTTATTATAAGTATGCTATTATTGCTACCATAACAGAATAAATCTGAATTATTCTCATGTTAACAGTCATCAGGTATGTTGTGGAAGAGACTTTTCCACCGTAAAAAGTCTGAGATCTGTATTTTTTTTCACCCAAAAGAGATCCCAGGGGGGGTTTAGAGCAGAGTTTTGACTGTTTGAAGTATCTAGTTTGGGTGTGATTCAAACCTACACACTGAAAGTAGAAGACTAACTTTGTTACAGTTCATATAACATCTTCAAAAAGTTATTCAAATCATTTAAATTAGCCTCCATTCTCATATAGGGAGCATACCCATACAGTGTAAAATTCCCCACCCCAGGGAAGTACCTGGGTGCTTACACCTATACCTGAACATATATTAACCCATTGGACTTTGTGTTTCCTGGGCTTCCTCCACCCCTGACGGACCAAGACTGTGACCATCATCTGCTTCGACCAGCAGACATCGGAATTGCAACAGCCAACTTTTGCTGCAGGACCCAGGGGTGGTGATTATTTACCTTTCTACTCTTGTCCTTTCTTCCTCTTTCCTCCTTTTCCCTTAAACATTTTCTGAAGTGTTATTTTTGTGGTTTTATATTTTTGTAGATCTAACCAAAACGGTTACATTTTCAAATTTGTCTAGTACCTTATTCTACCTTAACTTTAGTACCTAAAGTTGGCAAGTAAAAGTTTGTTATTAAATCTCCTAAGAATTTTGTATCTCCTGTGCACCACCCAGAGTGAGCCAAACAGTCCCTCCCCAAACTTACTGAGCAGAATGGGGCATAACAATGTGCTAACTTCAGCGTGTGTGATCATATCCATGCAAGAACACTGTACAGTGGGAAAAACCCTATTTCTAGGTTTTTGGGTGCAAGATTGTGTTGATTCTGCACATTTCAAAAGAGGAAAAGAGTTGCCCATACATTCTAGAGCAAAATCTGGTTCTTTGCCTCTGGAGTAATAACAGAGTTATTTTTTTGTTGCCATAAAGAGTAAGCAACATGCAGTGTGAATAATGTTCTGCACATACTAAACTGCCCCATGGGCTAGTTAAAGAAAAGTGGTCAGCAATTCAAGGAACATGTTATTTTGATGTAGGAGGTTCAGTGGTAGAACTGGTAGAAAAAGAGTTAAATAGATACCAAATTGATTTATTTAATCATGGGTTTTTTACATTTCTCCTGATTAAAATGGGGAGAGGTAACTATCGGCCTTGAAAAGTAATTAGAATAAAAAGTCATAAAGAATGTAAGGAATAAATGATGTAAAGAAATTATTTTTATTCTCTCTTCTGAAATCTTCACCTATTTCTCTGTTACATTCCAGTTTTCATTACTTGTTTTTGTCTGGAATAAGTTCACTTGACTGTGTATCTCTTCAGTCTATATTTTCCTCACTGATATAATGACAGGTCAGAAATATTGGAGACCAAATTCATCACTCACTTGCTCCATTTATGTGGCAATCTCACCACATTGTGTGGTTACAGGTGAACAAATAGGTACCTCTCTAGGTAAAAACACATGTTCAATTAAGTTTGTGTTTCAAAATAAATGATGTGTAAATCTTTTTATAGCTTCTTAATTTAATGTGGGTTTAGTTAGTTAAAAGCTTCAATAGTAAAAAAAGAGCTAAATGTATGTAGCAAAACTGGTTAGTGTGAATTCATGTATACTTTTGGAAAGCAGCTTTGGAAATATGAAGTGTATCATGTCACATCATTTTCTCTGAAAATGAAAATCTTAAAACACTCCAAAGCATAGTAGTTCCTTCTCCCTGAATAAAATAGGTTTATTCTTTATCTCTGAACATCTTTTATTTGATATAAATCTAAGGAATGGTCTGTGAAGCTAGTCCTGTATTCTTCCTCTCAGGAGCAGTACAGTTGTGATGAGATACAGTCAGCTCTCTAATTGAACCTATCTGGGCCCTGCATTGTGAACCAGAGTAAAGAGCCTGAACCATTAAAAAAAAAATGTTGAAAGGGTAAAATAAGGAAACCTCTCCTTATATTCTGTAGTGGTTTTCTATCTTAGTTCTAGTCTGTAATCTACCATATTTCTCCTGCATTTGTGTTTCCCAAAATCCATCTCCCAATGTCTGCATGACCCTGTCCTCATGCATATCATTACTATGCTTCTTTACTTATCTTCTATCAAGCAAATAACCTTGTGGTTAGTTTCTGAATGGTAGGACCTCTTAAGATGTCTTCTGTGTGCATTTCATTCTGGACGATGCTTGTGGGCTCCCCTGCATTCCTTTTGCTTTCAGCTGCTGTAGAGTTTTCTTTCAGAATATTGAAAGATAATGTCTGATTGCAGCCCCCTTCACTTGGGTGAAAGATTTTAGTTCATGGAGTTTCTTAGTTATTCCAGATCCAATGTCAGAGAAACACTGAGGTCACAAATTCTTCAAGACCCAATTTGCAGACGGATAATGGAACAAGAAGTGAGAGTAAACCTAACTGGATTTATCCTTCTGATTAGTGTGCACTGACTGTCAACTGGACTGAGGGATCATTCACTTTACCAAATGGATTTTCACAGCATCTATCTAGCAGTTCTCATTACAACAGGTACAGAAGTACCAGGACTTTTAAATTTTTCCTACCTGTCAAAGACCTTACTGACAATAATGAAAGAGGGTATCTGAACTATCTTGATAACTTCATTTCCTTTTTAGACCCTTAAGATTTTGAAAATCTGAATTAAGATATTCCAGTAAAGCATGTTTATCTATTTCTTATTAGCTTATATTCTTGTAAACTGGCAAAAATATTTAAAATATTATTTGTAGCATTTTGAAGTGAAATAGGATGTATAAAGTGTTCTTTCAACTTTCAGTGTTTTCAGTGTTTGGAATTATTTTCAGGACCAATAAGGCATATGCAGAGGTGCTACCCCAGATATATACCTGCAGCTAAACTCCATGTCAAATATTCTGAGTACCTGGAGAATATTGAAGAGACTGTCTGTTCTTTGTAGTACTGTAGATTTACGTTTCTTTCCCATGTAATGCACCAATGGTATTTTAGAGGAAGAACAATCAGAGATTGACTGATATTCAAAATAAACATGAATTATGAACTGACTAAGTCTGTTAAACAGATGATAGAGCAACCATATATTTTACTTAAATACTGTCACTGTATGTACTAGACTTTTGTGTTTAATTCATGGAAACATTAATTACAGTGCTAAACCTCTCCTGACAGGCAAATTATAACAAGTCCTCAAATAATAAAACACACCTAATTTCATCTCAACCCCTTTTCCATAAGCAAATGCATGAGTATGTCTCCAGAAGTACACAATCTCATCTACATGGAAACCTAAATATTTAAAATTAGTATCACTATTGAGGGAGAGGTGGAGGGTTTACTATGGAGGGATGTGATCTACAGCTGCTGTTTAATACCAGCTAACTTAAATCTCATGCCAAAAATCTCTGGCATGTTTTCTGGTTTGTTTTCTTTTGTGAAGAAGCAGATGATTGTCCAGATGATATCCAGATGATTAAAAGGAAGCTGAATCTGTATCCTATCAAAGCTCCTCTGAAGCTCATCCCTAATTTCTCCTTTCTCCCACTGTACATACTTTCATGTGCAAAAAGCTTCAGACAAACCTGAGGCTATTGATTAAACAAAAAAAAAAAAATACAATAGTGTATCGAAATTGAATTTCTACAGTAAATTGCTATGTGATCACTATCCAATACATTAACTATCTTCCTTACAATGACAATTATCCTGTGTCCTATCCTGCTTCATAAATTACCCCAGAAACAGCAGCTGATATAAAAACCTTTGTGGTCTAGGCCAACTTGTGTAATATTTCCCTATGAACCAAGCAATAGCATATTTTTAGTAAATTTGTTTGCCAGGGACTATTTTTAAAGATAGAAAACTTCCATATCTTGTTATGTCAAAGACATAAGATTTTGGCTGTTGAGAACAGATATTTTAAAAATAATTTGAATGTCATTTTTAGGGACCATATTATTAATTTAGCACATTAGAATACCTCCTGCATATCTTCTGTGCAGAATAAACATATCAGTTGTATTTTCAGTTTATGTTGTAGCAAATTCTTTTATAGAGGTCTCTCTAACTTACAAGAGACAATTTTGTCCAAGTTTATTCTCCTTCAGTGTGAATAATTGCACTATGCCTTCTTTACTGAAGTAGGGAATTTTAAAGCATAGTTCATCTCACCTGTTTTAGACAGTTACTTTAAGATGGGATGAATCACTCTTTAGAGTCTATTGATCATATACACAAGATTTCAAATTATTATAAAGAGAGACAGTTCAATATAATTAAATAGATTCTAATGCACATTGTATCCTGTCTTCTAGCACCTGACCTCACAGGAGAAGGAATATATACAGTTTTCCTCAAAGAATTTGATAAGCAATCTCTCATGTGGACAAAGGCCAAGAAGCTGGGACTGTTCAGCCTGGCAGGGGTGTCTCATTAATGTGTACAAATATCTGAAGGAAAGGTACAAAGAAGAAGGAGTCTGTCTCTTTTCAGTGGTGCTCAGTGGCAGGACCAGAGGCAACAGACACAAACTGAAACTCAGAAGTTAGCCTCTGAACTTAGCACTTTTTACTGTGAGGGTGACAGAACACTGGCAGAAGTTTCACAGGAAAGTTGTGTATAACCAACTCTTGGCAGCCTTGCTTGAGCAGAAGGGTTGGACCAAGTGACCCTCATAGGTCACTTCCAACCTCAACCATTCTGTGATGCTATGTCTAGATTCTGTTAATGATTTTTACATAAGGATGTTACTGGTTTAAATAATATGTAGGATCTTTTGAGGGTGGAATTTTGATTTACAACCTCTCAACTTATGTTCCTTCTGCTCGTATGAAAGGGGAGCAGCACACTTCCTCTTTCATAATCACTGATGGTTTTGTTCACTTGAGTGAGTTGTCAGACTCTTAAATAACTGGGTTCAGCTTTCTGGATCATCAGCATACTAAACCCATGGAGGGAAAAAGTTAATTTTTCTTCTTGTTTAGCTTCTTAAATCTGCTCACATGCATCACATGCATCAGTGGTATAAGGGAATTCACAACCAATGGCAAAAAGTAATTTCCCCTTTTGTTGTCTCCCCTGTCAGACTTCATCCTAAGGAAAGGAACAAGTTAATGAGCGACTGTTTAATTTTTCTACTTATTCAACTAGATTCTGTGGTCAACAGTGCTGATGGCATATGCATCAACAATTTACTGTACCCACTTGCAAAAGAGCTTGATCTTCTGAGCAGTGCTGTCTTGGCTTAACATCTCAGTCGGGACCTACCTGCTCCAAATCTCAGGCCAGGTTGTCTGGAAGCTTTTTAGAAAACTCATTTGTGAACTTCATTCACTACCTTCTCTAGAAATGAGATGTCTGTTCTTGCATGATTTCAGAATGAAACCAAGTGAAACTCAGCGGTTGGGCTTGTGCTTTGCTGAGACCTCCTGGGTGCATGTGGGTCTGTAGGGGGGAGCTGTCTGTAGGGGTGGGTGGTGCAGGGAGCCACGCAGAGCACTGCAATGAACGAGCCAATGAACCAAATAGGCAGCTCACATCTTGCAAAGAGAAACTGCAGCTTCACAGGCAATTCAGCTGGTACAATTTATTCTAATTTATTGCAGTAAACTACATATTAGCAAATGTTAACAGATCGGGGCAGATTTATGTCAGGGAAGGCTACTGTGCTAATGAATGGCCCCCTCATTAGCATTGCCTGGAGCAGGACATGCTCTCTCTCGGCCTCTCCTTACCACATTTCCCATTACCATCACAGCAGAAACAAGCCTTTCACGTCTTGTAATCTCTGACCAGGAGGAAACTTGTTTAGAAGGTAAAGAAGGGAACTGGCAGATGGCTATTTATATGAACTACAGCTCTGGTTGGTTTTATTTGGGCATTTACTTGAAGAAGAAGCACAGGAATTACTGGGTACTGAGCACCTCTCAAAATCCATATTCCAGTCTTGGTCACTGCTAGAGTGGTTGTAGTTTGTTGTAGTTGTACATGTTTGCATTCCTGCTAACTGACTGTGACTATCAATTTTTCTGCTTTTTTTTTTTTTTTTTTCCCTCTGTTTAAAAATAGGATTCCTAACACCTGTCACAACAAAAGATTTTTTTTCACTATCATGCATTTTTTTTTTCATTAGTGCATGTAAAGTATTTGCATTTTCAGCATTACAGTATCTGGCTTAAAGAGGGAGAAATATTCTGTAGGTTTTGCTAATTAGCTACTATAAAGCATTTGAGATCTTGGATTGGCAGGTGCTGTCAAAGCATAAAATATGATCAAGATACCTTTAAATCAATGAAAGGCCAAAAGTATCACAATTCAGAGAGCAAACAAACCTAATTGTTTACTTTTCACTCTGCTGCAGTCTGTAAGTACAGACTCAAAATTAATGTACTATACTTTAGCCACCCAGCTAAAACCCACAAAAATCCATATAAAACACCTTCCAAATTCCTCAATGCCAGATTGTGCTAGTTTAAGAAAACTCTTTCTGTGATACCTTTTCTTCTTTTAAATGTTTTGGGTTTTATGAAATACCAATTAAATAGCAATTTGAAAGGATAGGAGTGATATTTTCACACATTCATAACACAGCTGTTGATAAAACTACTTCTAAGTGTTTCTAATGGTAGAGTCTGCATTTTCCCCACTCTCTTGCCAGACAATTCTAAAGAAAACTTTACATACCATGTATTAGCAAATTGTCTGAAGACAACACTGTGATATTTTTTTTTTTTTATAACATGTGAGTATATGATTAAGTCCTGGTTTGTAGCAATCATTAACTTATTGTTGGTCCTTTTGTCAGGCAGTCTGGATTTACTCTATGAACATGTGTGAGGTTCCTCATTTGTTTTTTTCTCTTCAAAACAATTTGCATTTACTACATAACACCTCATTGAAGACAGGAAAAAGGAGAGAAATGCAGAGGCCCAGATTTTCCTTACTGCTGTAGCCACTTTGAATCGCCCCATAAAACTTCCAGATCCTTTTCCTTGGGGAAGAGTGCAGGTGGTGGAGGGTTGCAGGAGCAGCTCCTAAGCTTAAGCTCTTGCCAGCCACCAGCAGAGAGGGTGGAGAGGGGAGGGAGAAGGTGTTGGTGGGGTTGTGGGTGTCTGGCTGCTGGCCTGTGTGGGTTTTGGCAGCTGGTGAGAGGCAGGGCTGCTCAGAGCGAGCCAGGGGGAAACAGCCAGGGACTGGAGAATGGAGACCTTCCTAGAACTGCTCTGTAACATTTTCAAAAATGAGGAATTCCTGAGAATAGTAGAGAGAGAAGGGGGTGGGAGAAAGAGAACTAGAAATGGAGTGAAATCCCTGAGAATCATTCATTCACTGGTGAAATGGAGGGGGGAAAGGATAAGACAGGAATAAAAAGCTTTAAACAGTTGAAATCTTGGTATTTCCAGTTTGGAAAACCTTGAATTATCTAAAAAATTGTTGAGATTTGCTTTGCAATTTCCTTGTTAAAATAATGACTAGAAAATTAATTACTATTCCATGTGCACTCCACTGATTCTCTCAGGTTAGATAAAGTTTTGTGAGGGTATTTTTTTCCCCCTATACATAAATTAATATATTTTAAGACCAGAAGGGACTGTTCATCTGACCTCATACATAACAAAGGCATCTCGTTTTCTGTATATTAATTACTGCTTCAAGTCTGATTCAACTGCAGCATACCACAGAGAAATCTTCCCACTTCAAACCATTATCCCCCTGTTTATATGACAATGAGCTCTATTGTCCTTTTTTTGCAACCATCTCTTCGGGAAGTCTTGCTTGCCAGGGGCTGAGGTCCAGCCGAAGTCTCCTCCTCTTGGTTCTCCTTCTCCAGTCTTGGGAGAGCAGTAGGTTAGTCTTCCTGATTAAGTACATGACTTAACTTTTGATCATGACAAAAGTCATGTAATTACCCAAACAAATGACATAAAGCAATGCCAGCAAAGCAGCGGTTTTGGGGTTTTTTCACCATTCCTCTCACAAAAGTGCCAAAAGCAAACCATAGTGATATCTGACTTGGTTTTTTTCCCCCTCATTTAATTAGTTAATTAAAATATATATGCAAATTATGGTCAAAGATTGTCCCTGTAGGACTTTACTCAAAAATTACTCCATGTTTATAGCTGCATTTCAAGAGCTGCTGGTATCTAATCTGTGCTGTGTGCTCTATTGACTTTACAACATTCTAGTTTATTGTTCATAACATTGTGTGGTGTCCTGTCAAATAATATTTGATTTATTTACATTATTACCTTTATCAAATCTGTAATTTCACTTGCTATTAAATACTTCATTACTGTTGTAGACAAATTGCCTCGGCAATTTTTCTTTAGAGAGAAGGGAAAGCAGAGGTGACAGGCTGGAGCTGTGACAAGGCAAGAACCTGGGAAAGATACAAAAAAAAGGATCTGACTGAGGGCAGTATGGGCAATGAATGGCTCAAACAGGACCAGTTTAAGCAGAGCCCCAAGTTACCAGTGTGACTCCCTGGGAAGCACAGGAGAGGAGGCACTGAGGTCCTGATAGGAGTGTCAGGTGGAGGCAGGAACTCCACCTGACAGTCAGGTTGAACATCTCAGACACTGGTGTATGTAAGCAATTCTTGTGAGTATGAAAGAGATGTCTGCATGACTCCTCATCTTTCTCTCCTGTGTTAACTCTGGCCTCCTCTAATGACACCACAATAAATGTGTTACAGAAGAACCATAAGATTTCTCTCTTATTTCCTGCACATTATCACGTGTACCATGAGGTGGGATTATATAGTTAGTTATTTTCTACATATACAGGATATTCAGGTAATAGACTCAATTTGTCCTCTTGGAACAGCAGCTGTATTAGTTTCTCCAGTAAGTCATTCCTCTTCCAGCATAGAAAAAACCATAAGAAATTAGGAATGACAGTTATGTTGTATTACAGTCAACACCCCTAATTTATTGAACTTTTGATAATAGTCTCAATAAGATAGTCTGCTGCTTTGTTGAAAATTACATCTTGCAAAATCCCTACTAACAGCAACTAAACAGAGATCATCCACACAAATACTTTCATTAAGTGGAAACTCTGATATAAATCTTTTACATTTAACTACTAACCTCAAATGAATACAACGCACTGGAAAAAAAATCTAACCCTTTTATTTGAGTGGATTAGTTCAACTGTCTTCAGTAATGCCTTCAATATATATTCTCTGCTCAGTTTATCAACAAGAAACTTTTAGCAGAGGTTTTGGTTGGTTGTTTTTTTTCTTTTTTTCTTTGATTACAAGAGTGATCAGAAGCCAAAGCAGCAGAGCATTGAAGTTTTTCTCACTTGGATTTGCTTCATCTAGAAGGGAGCAGATCCAGTGGTGTGCCAGGCTAAGGCACTTTCCCAGTTGTGCATGTTAAAAACTAGTACTGGAGTAATGCACTGGCCTCTCTAGTTAGAAAAAAAAACACTCTAGGATGTATTTGGGGGATAGAGAGAGAACAAAAAAGATGAGGGAAATCAGATATTGTCCTACAACAATGGGAAGCCTGATGAGAAAATAAAGGGATTTTCTTAACAACTGACCAAGACTCCAAAGCATTTTAAAAAAAGACAGCCACAAAGAATGTGGAAAAAAACACATTCCCTCTACCAGTGCACTGTCAATATTTAAAGGTGTATAATTCTGAAAAGGTGGTTGTGGGTTTGTTTTGTTTTTTCCATCCAACTCCCTTTTTCAAAAAGAGGAAGAGGGTATTGTTCTTCCAATTTAGATTTAGTGAAATAGACTTTTCACACAAACATGAAGGGCAAATCATGCAGGTATTTCACAGGATACCCTCCAAGTGGTAGCTCCTGTGGGCAAATGTCTGGGCTGCTGTTCTGAGAAGATCCTTAGAGTCAGCATGTGGTTTGTCCAGTAGCAGACGTGCTGGGTCAGGCAGTCATGATATCCTCACATGGCAAGACCAGTTCCTTGGACCTTCTCTGACTACAGGCAGTGGCTATGAGTGTGCCACCAGGTGTATGTTAAGTGCATCTCACTGAGTGCACATATTCATAAAAGATGTTGCTGGCATCCTTAACCTCCTGTAGGTTTTATAATGAATTTCTATTTTGCTTACACTCTGTTGTATTTCCTTGCCATTCCCCTGGCAGGTAAATAAGATTTTGCTTCATGATAACTTTTACAGAGCCTCTGCTTTACCAGGTGACTGTGCAGCACAAATAGGATATGGATTAGTTATGTGCAAGCAATCACATATATGCTGAATTACCCAGAGAACACAACAAACAAAGTATGTTGACATTATGCCTCTATCCAGACTTTCTGGCAATTGCAGGTGCTGCAGAATGCTGCCTGATCTGGCAGAAAGTTAGAGTGGAGTGACAAACAATACCCAATTCTGCATAAAGCCTGACAGCATAACAAAAACCCCAGCTTTGGTTTGTTTTTAACAAGTTTGCAGTAGATTGAGTTCAGGCTATGTTAGAGGGCTTTTTTTATTCTGTAGCCAAGATATTTTTAGAATGTGGTACTAAAATCCCTAATCTGGATTTACTGTATTGTCAAACAATGACTTGAGTTTAATAGGAAGAAAGGTTGTTGAGAAAATGTATTCCAAGTGAAAAGAGCAAATTCACTTGGAAAACATGATTCTCTTATTGGTTTGTCTGGTTTGACAAATGACTCTTAAGAGTCAGCTCAAAGAGAAAATTGTTGATTCTGGCTTTCTGATTCAAAAAGCTATTTACTATGTATTCAGTGTTATTTAAAGCTATCTGTTTTTAATATAAGCTGTTCACAAACATATCCCAACTATGACTTTTTAACTACAAATCAGTCCTGTGGCATATTCTGCTTCCTTGAATTAACCTATGCATTGGCGGGCAATACATGGAAAATGGCACTGACAGTTCATGTCATCTGGCTTAATCTTCTCCCTCCCTCTCTCTAACAAAATGAAAATTTGGCAAACTACTTCATGTTAATTGCCATGAATAATACAATATAATATATATTATATATATAATATATATATATAATCTGACCTCTATTTTAATTCTCTAAAATATCAGTGTTTGATATTTTCAAATATATCACTGTGCTTGATATACTCTAAAAGAGTATCTCTGTTGAGGAAAGTTGGCAGTTATTTACAATTGAGGCACCATAGTTCTTAACTGTTTTGCATCCAAAGTGTAGAATGAAATCCAAAAGTTTCAGTTAATTTCTCCTGACAGGCCTGGGGAAACAGATACTTCACATGGACCCCACATCCTTTTACTGTGCAGAGACCTGCTCAGGGTCACTAGAGAAGTCAGACATATATATTAAGCTGAGATACACTGAGGTGCTCAATGAATGTCTGCCAAAAAGGCTTCTGTCTATTTGAGGTCTGCCACTTGCTCCCCTTCCCCTGCAGTGGAAACTTGAAACCATTCCCTTAAGTAATTGAGCAGGATTCAGCTTTTCTTCTGAAAGTTATTGACTGGACAAGGACCTTTTTACATAAAAGCCTGGGGATTATACCAGTTGCAAAGGAAGCACTTAATTAATTTTGCTTCTCACCCTGAAAGAATTCATATGCATATCTGCCACCTCCCTCCAAGGGCAATGTGAACCCCGAGCCACACACTGAGAGGGGATGAAGGGCAGAGCAGCGAGACACACAAAGTGCTCACAGACCCTTCTGGTGGATCTGGAGCATGCAATTTCACAAGTCAGTGAGCCATACAAACCTGGCTTTAGAGTCTGGTGGTTAGTCAGTCATATGGAAAGAGGTATCCTGGGTTTTGACTCATCTATTTTGTACTAAATAACAAGATTTAGACTGTCTGTATGAGGATTTGTGCATCCACCTCTCTCTCCCCACTTTGCAGCCACAGTGCTGACAACTGCAATGTTCACAGCTTAGTTCCAGCGCCAATGCTGCGGCTTCATTTCAGCTGCAGGAATATGCTTGCTGCACAGAGTCCTGCATCAACAGAGGACCTAAACTTATGCTTCCCTGGACCTTCAAGGACCTACCTGCAAAAGAGTTTCATCTAGAGTATCACCTTTGCTCTGTCCTGTGATCAAGGATGCTCATCTTGTGAATGTCCTCCCTCAAGTACCTCAGTCACCTGACTTCTACAGAGGATGCTTCTGCAGCAGGTTCTGGGATACAGAGCCTTGGATTTACACGCTGTCACCAAATATTTTATGTGCTTGAATCCAGATCTGAAAAACAGTCTCTATGAAATTCAGCGCTAATACTTAGTGTAGGATTGTTCATATTTATATTAAATAGAAAATATAAAAGCAGGTAAGAGGATTCTGTCTATTTTTTTTTTTTTTTGGCCCTTTACATAGCACAAAAGATACTTGTGACACAGTGCAAAAAAATCAGAGTTATGCTACTCCCTCTGTAAGGAGAAGTTTAAGGTGGACAAATATCATACAGACCTTGTAATAGTGGCACAATATGGCTGCAGTCAGACATGACAGGTAAAACAAAATAAATGGGATTCTGATGACATTGGTTTCAGGATTAATCAAACCTTTGTCACTTTGCAAAGCATCCTACCCATATTTTAAGCATGTGGCCTCTACCAATTTCAGATTTTTTTTTTTTCATTTTAAAAGTATTACTGTAATGATCCTATTCGTTCCATGACATTTTTATTGATCACAGTTTTGCCTAATCGGAGTTATGTCTCAGAAGTATGAGTGGTTTGTCTGTGTGTAAATCCTGCCAACAGTTGATCTATTCTAATCTTACTTTTGCCATTAACTTATGTTGTGGATCTGAGTTCATAGTTTGTTTGATTACTGATCTCACTTAAATTGGAGCTCTGCCACTGAATTCAATGGAGATAACTTAGGCCTTTATCCATTTCATCTCCTGTTTCTACATTACAAAGAAGGGATGAAAAATTATTGTGCTGGATGCAGAAAGAGTGGTCAGGTCAGAACAGATATTATGCAGCTGAATCTTGAAATGCATTGTAGGCATTTTATATTAAACTGTGACTGTCTAGTGAACACAAGTGGCACTGGGAGTCGGGAATAGAAGCCCAGCCCTGCCCCTCCAACCTGAGGGTCCAGCTTCCAACATGGGCTGCAGCAGGGACATCTCCAGTCTGCTCTTCTAGCCTTGTCACTCCTGCCTGCACATCCCAGGGGATGTGATCTTCTCCAAGTTACCCTGTTGTTTGGTACCTTGCCTCTGCTGTGCTGGAGATGTGCATTTACTCCCTTGGGATAACTCAGAAATAAATTTCAGTTTTCTCCCTTCCTGAGAGAACTTCCTGGTGGGTATTCTAGCAACTAAGCAATTATGCACTCTATGCTACCATAGGATCAGATGTGATTTATTGTAATCCTGGCCACAATTAACATTTGAGTCTTCTCTGGGGACTTTTAACTGAGTTCAAATACCAATCCAACTCACCACTAAATGAGAGGAATTGGGGAGAAATAGGCATTCATCTTCCACTCCTGAGTATACATGGGAGACTAAAGGTAAATACCTCAGAAGTTTTTAAGCTAAAAGGGTGTCACCTAATGAATTTATGTAGTTTACATGTGACAACCCTGAAAATTGGGACAGACTGTACTTTTCTCTAAGATTGTGGCAAGATTTGGACATCCATTTCATATTTTAGATGGAACTTGTTCTGAGCAAATATGTCTAAGAGAATCAGTGGAAAAAAATAACAATATTATATTTTTCCTCCAAGATTTATGAATGTATGTTACCTGTGATACTGTGATATCTTAACATTCTTACTTCAGATTTTTGCTTGGCTTTACATCTTTGTACATTTAGTTCACTGGCTGCATCACTTGCTTCCTCACAAAAGAGCAGATAGTAATAGGTAGTGAGACAGAATTTGTAATCTCATGTAATTCTCCTCAACCTTTAAGTGTTTCTATACTATTTATATTAATGAGTGATAACTTGTTTCAGATTGAGATCTTGGAAAGCTGGAAACTTCAACTCTTATACTGAGATGTGTGCTAGAATATCAGCAAATGCCAATGCCAATGCAAATGCAAATGCAAATGCAAAAAAACCCCAAAACAAAAAACAGAACAAAAACCCCCCAAAACAAACAAAAACAAAAAAAAAAACCCAAACAAACAAAAAATTTAAACCAAACCAAACAAGAAAACCAAACCAAAACAAAAAAACCCAAAACAAAACAAAACAAAAAAAAAAA
>VZRH01004597.1:95767-131992 GCA_013397555.1 Urocynchramus pylzowi
CAAAAAAAAAAACCCAAAAAAACAAAAAATTTAAACCAAACCAAACAAGAAACCCAAACCAAAACAAAAAAACCCAAAACAAAACAAAACAAAAAAAAAAAACCCAAACAAAACCAAAAACAAGCCCCAAAGGAGCAAACGCTCACAAAACTCAACACTCCCACCCCACTAAAAAAAGTTCTCTTTTCAACACTGTTCTTTGTATAATATTCCCAGATCACTGGAGTGAGAGTTTAATGCAAATTCCTCAGACAGGTAAGCAAGCCTGGGAAAACACCACCCTCTGGGAAAAGTGCCCTGATTCATACAGCCAGATAAACAACAGAAATTTTTTTAATGAGCTAAGTGGGAGACAGGACCCCTGCCTGAAGCAGAATGGAGAGGACAGGCAAAGAGAGTACAGCAGTTTAATGAATTTGTGTTTACAGCTACTGACACACAGTAAACTGGAGATATGTGAAACTGGCTCTCTCATGGCTTGTTTTCCTGTATCTCTTTGTCCTAAAATTAGAGGTGTTCTCCAGCATGAAAGCTGTATGGTGGCCAGTCCACTGTGTCAAGGTGTCTGGGAGAGAACAGGAGTAATTCTGCTGAACTTGGTCATACATACTAGATGATGAACATAAACATGAACAGAAGATCTGGTCAGAACAGGAACAGCCATTTTAACATGCAGCAGAGGAGTGGAGAGGACTGGCAGGAGCCACAATTTAACCAGCTGCAATAAGAACTGGTAGAAGCTGTTGATCTGCCCTCTAATGCAAGTCCACTCTTTCTGTTTGCCCTTCTGTAATTCATACAGCTTTTGAATATCTGCTAGCTTATCTAATACACAGAATTCACAGTATGGCCTGTTTGAAGGAATAATATTTGAAAAATTTTATTTTGAATTCCCCATTAATTTTGCCAAATGAGCATTACTGTCTTACCTGAGAATTCCTCAGTGTCTTCTAAATCACTATGCCTTTGTACAATATGTATGATTAAGTACTTTACAAACAGCTTTATGTTTAATAAAATGCTACAAAGAAGGAGTTTTGATGGATTAGGTTTCTTTTCCAGGATCATAAAGTATTTTCCTACCTAGTTTGGAATACATTTTGTTTCCTACGATGCACTCAGTTGAAGCATTGCTATCTCTGTGGAGAAGTATTGTGAAGTTATAAGGTGCTGGCTGCATTCATTATACAGTAATATAAGCTGCTGCCTTCCAATTCACATGGCCTTTACAACCTAGCCTAATTCTCTCTCTTATGTGAAAGACCTAAGTAAAGTCCATTGAATTTATAACCACGGATCAGTATAGTATAGTGTTATTAAATCTTTATAATGAGAATATAAATTAAGTTACAGGGACTATTGTGTTCAGCCAGTCCTCTTTTTTTTTTTTTTCTCTCTTCCTTTTTCTTTTTATAGGACATGAATAAGTTTACAATATTTTCCAAAATCCTTACAAAGTTTCTTCTGTGAACTCAAAGGATCAGCTCCCTCAACATCACTCATGAAGTCCTTACCTTATGAAGCAATACCTTGGTTAAGAGACACCAACTAACCTTACTGATTTCAGCTGATTCAGACATTGCTGTGTGTGGTGCTTTACTCACTGGGACATGAGATTCCAAAGTTCAAAATAAGCCTTGCATAGCAGCAGGGGTCTCAAGCAGCGCTAGGAAAAGTTCAGTCCACTGTGAATACTCAAAGAGTTTGGATACAAGGCTATATTGAGATTTTTCTCTACAGCTGTCAACATGAAAGGTAGTAGCCTGCCCCAAGGAGTAAGAAGCTATCACTCAAATTATAGGAAAAGAATCTTCATTTAGCAAGACTGCTCTTTGTTATTCAGTCTTGGCTAGGTAGGTAGTAGAATAGAGGTTATTTGGTATAAGCTGTTCAAGTCTGATTCTTGCAGCATAAAGCTAACATTGAAATTCAGTGGTCTCCTCACCTATGCAGATTTCATGAGAATCCCCATCCATATGGGGTGGCCTCTTCATAGATCTGGTAAAATTGTTGGCAGGACTGAAGCACTAATTCCAGTAAGCTTCTTGTTTGAATATTACTCTTTGGTTAATAAGAGCAGTGTATAGAGTGTGCTCAGGTGCTCAGTGGAGTAATCAGCTCAGTAACCAGTGGCAAAGCTCCCAGATAAGAAAAACAGAGATGCTAATTTTTTGTGGGAAAGTGTCATGCTGCTTGAGACACGCTGTAGTCCTGCCCACACTAAGTAATGAGAAAGCAATGTAGTAAAATGTTATGATAATAGGTTCCCAGAACTAGCAATGGAGTATAAACACCTGCATATTTCAGTTCCCTGCCTTTAAATCAATTGTCAAAAAGCCAATCTTTTCCTAATGAATTTACAATGTTTGAACATATAGCAATCAATGAGAATTTTGTCTCTGACTTGTAAAAGGCTCCAGAAAGAGCCTTCTTTATTCAGTATTATTTAAAATACTGTGGACATATGTGTGATAAAGATGCTGAAGGGAGAACAAGGCATTGGGATCACTAGAAGTATTCCAGCTGCCTTCAATGGAAAGAAATTTATCTGAATGTGGCCTGGAAAAAAAAAATGTTCAAAGTTCAGGCATTTCTTGTGATTTCAGTTTTGTTTTATTGTTAGAAGGAAATATTTTTTTATGTTATTCCCACAGAAGCTCAGATATTTGGCTTAATATAATCAGGCACATAGTATTAAAACAATTAGTAGTGGGTCAGAGTGAAGCACCTTGTCTGTCCCTGAGGAAAGCAGTTCATGCCTTGGGAAAAGGCATTGTGCATGATTCTTCACCTGCCTGTTTTTTCCAGCCTTCTGCAGTCCATAGATTTCCTGACATCACAGATGTATCTTTGTAATTTAGGGCCATGGATTCATTATTTTACTATATAATTTTTCTATTACTTTTTAACCAGTTCATATTTTGGCTTCTCAACTATTCTTTGCAGTGAATTCTCTAACTTAAGTAGTTAAACACACTGCATGCACAGTTCTTTCTTTTTCCTTGCACACTAGTGCTTGATGCCTTCATTTGTTGCCCCTTAGTTTTGTCTATAAATGTCTGAATACCTACATTGTCTTCATCTTCACTGACTTAGGAGTTTCACCAGTGACTTCTAGCATAATCCATTGAGTCTCCTCTCTTCCAGATTTACAAGTGCTACTCAGCCTGTGCTGATATGGAAGGAAAGCAGTACTTCTGATTATAATTGTTGCCTTTGTACCTGTTTTTATGCCACTATATTCTTTTGACATGAATAAGGAAATAATAATCAAAATGGCAACTTTTCAGATTTACAATAATCACATAACAATAATTCTACTTTTTTTAACTTTATTCTAAGATTTTCACTGTTTACCTTTGTAACCAGTACTGAACATTGAACAGATTTTTACAAATGTTTTCACTAACTCCAAGATCACTTTCTATAATAGTAAAATTAGTTTTCAGCCCACCAATATATAGATCTCATTAGAACTGGTTTTGGTTATGACCCTGCATTTATAAGCATTACATTTCCCCTGACAATTCCTTACCCAGCCAGAAAATATTGTGAATATTCATTTTTAAAACCTTGAATTGACAGAAACTGTAAAATCATCTTCCTTTTCTAAATAATTTATTATTATACTGAACAACACAAGCCTCTGCACAGATCCTGAGCATCTCCTTTTCTTGTAAAATCAGCTGGTTTTTTCTACTCTTTTCTTGTATACTTGGATCAGATCTGGAGTTTTCATGGGATCTTCCATGCTATGATTCCAGCTTTTTTTCTTGGAAGTTAATGCTGTTAAATGGTTTTAAAATGTACACTCACTACATAGCCTGTATTTCCCATGTTTGCTTGCTCTTGAGAACCTTTCAAAACTGCTGGTAAATTTGTAAGTTACAACTTTCTTCTGCAATAGTACTGTCCATTCTTCCCTACTATAAAATATTTATCACTTTTTGATTGATGATTGGATATTTTATGAAGTCTTCTAGTTTTCCTAATATGAATGTAAGATTTCATAGTCTGAAGTTCCTTAATCCTTTTCAGGAGGTTTTAAAAAATCCTTGTCACAATGACTGCTTCTCATTGCTCTGTTGTTGAGATCATGTGCCATTTGATAAAGAAATTCCAACTCCCTTTCCAAAACCACAGACCTGTCACTAATTGTGCTGCGTAGTTAAAAAAAAAAGGATGCAAATTTCTAGATCTCCTCTGTGTAGTAACAAACAATTACAAAATTCTGCTTAGCTTGGAACAGTTCCCTTGTCCCAGTGAACAGCCTCTGAGCAGCTTTTCCTTCACAGAAGGAAGGAGCAGGTATTAGCAATGCAGTTAGTCATTACAGTCACATCCTTGCAATCTGCATATTGAGGCAAGCTGAGAGCCCAGCTGAATCAATGACTTCACCTCTATTTACTTCAGTGGACAGGAATTAAGGACTTAGTTAGTTGTACTGGGAGTTGGATAGCTGCATACTCACAGAATGTGCTGAGAACGATTGAAGTTCCGCCTTCAGGCAGGAAATATTTATATTTGCTTCATTTATTGCTACTGATTTCTGTTTCATCTGCAAATAAGACCTGGAGAGATTTGGTTCACTGATTCTCAGGAAAACCAAACCAATTTCAGGATCACAGTGTTAGGATTAGTCTTTGGATTTATAGGACCTGAAGCCTTGGGCATCTGTGTCCAAAATTCTATATATGTCTACAGTCTGGGGGGTTTTTTGTGGCTGTGGTTTTATGTTTGACTGCTCCCCCTCCTCATCATTTTGATTTTAGAAAGCACTAGTCCCTTTGGCCAGTAATCTTCTGCCTTATTGAAGTGTGTATGTTCCCATCAGCTTCTTAGGAAAATTTAACTTCATAAGTAGATTTCTCTAGCCAAGACAGCTCTGAAAGCCTAACAGTGTAGAGCACTGCCATCAGGAAAACAGGGTTTGGAACTGAAAAAGTTTTTTCTGGGCTGATGGAAACTTGGCATACTGTATGATAACTTAATGAATGCTGGTGGAAAACAGACCCTAAAACTCCTGGCAGCAGAAAGTAAGCCAGGACTGGAGGTTTAGTAAACAAGCTGCTCACACACAACCCTCAAAGGGTGGGACAGCTGTTGGTCACTGCAACTTCAAGTGCTGGCTGTTAAGGGGTGAAGGACTAAGGCAGAGAGGAGCTGCACCAGCAAGGTCTCCTAGATCTCTCCTTACTCCCACCCTCCCTGAAACCACGTGCCAGAGGATTGCTGTCATACAAGCACTGTCCTCTAAGGTAGTGAGACCATGCTTTAGGCTATTTTATTATTGAGGTACAAAATAGCTTCAGGTATCAGAGGGCTGTTATGTTTGCAAAGTCTAAAATACATAGCCTCAAAGGGCCTCCTTGGCTGTCACTTAACTCTGCAGAGGTTGAGTATTATAAGAACTGAAGGTTTTATCAGTTAAATTTCTTCCATGTCTAAGTTTGCAACTGCTCATACATTGGAGTTGCCAAGACATCATCATGTGACCGCCTTTAGCTTAGGTTTCAAACATATTTGAGGTATATAAATCAGACATCGTTCTGCCTGGCTGGCTGGCAGAGCCCAAACCAGCCAGCAGACTCAGATCAAATCTTAATTTCTGCTCTTCATTTAAAGTGAGACCAGATGACATAATACCCCTTTTACTTTTGTGGTTACAGCATTACAGCATTATCCTGTAGTTAATTTCCTTCTCTGCTTGAGTGCTTATCTCAGCAAGTGGATGATGAGATGCTCATTCTGACAGAGAGCTGTGTCAAACTACTGCTGTCTGGGGTGTGTTTTGAGACAGCAGGAAGAGGCTTGTGTTCAAATTAAACAGGGAATATTCACTGGGGAGGTGGTGAGAGCCTGGACTCTTCATCTTTCTTATCCTGGGTGAACAAGCTCTAGATGACAAGAATTTCACTAGACTATGGTAAGGGTTTTTGTATCCTGCTTTAGATTTCACTGCAGAGGGAAGGATAAATTACCATGCTCAGTAAATCTGAAAACTGGACATCCAAAACATGCAGATGTGCGTTACCCTGTACAGGAAAAGTATTAGAAGTCTGTCTCCCAGTCTGAGGTGAGAGATTAAATCATTACACTGTAGAGAAAGAGAGGGGCAATTACACTCCTCCTCCTGTGTTTTGTGAGAATGGGGTTGTTTAGGGACCTGCAATCAAGGACAGATGCTTTCTACTGGGTCCAGGGGTGCCTGATCTGACTCACAGCAGATGCTCATACCTACCTTCTTCAGGCTGTCAGCCCAAACACACTAATTTGCTTCAGGCACAACAAAAGAGATCAGCTCTAACAGTACAGACTGTTGGCATCAACTTGGTTGAATTTCCTTGGGGTGAGGTAGGGAGTTGCCCCACAGACTCAGTCAGTCACAGGTGGCCTGGGGCAGGAATCTCCAGCTGGGGAAAAGAGAAAACATCTGCTCCTGCTCTTTTTAGGAGGGACTTCAAAGCTAAAAATACCTTAGGTGGGAAGTTCCTCCATTTATTTCAGAACTCCATGCTGAAATCTCTGGCAAAATGGGTTTAAAGGCTCTGGATGCACTTAAATCTCTTTTTGGAACAGTCCAATACCTAATCATGTCTTTTTTGAAGTAAGCTCTATTCCTCTCTCACTTGGAGTCCAGTCCTGATCTCTTTGAAGCTATTGCCAAATGCCCCTCAGTGTGGCAGGAGAAAGACTAGGGAATGCAGGGACAAGTGCTCTGCAGTCTGTCACCTCCACTATCCTGAATGCCTCCAGGCAGGCTGAGAAGGTCCCTGTCCCCAGCAACCTCTGCTATTCCCAGATTCTGGCTTCCTCCTTTAACCTCTCCTCTCCTTCCTGTTTCTTCTTGAGTACTTTTTCCTGTCACCTCCTTTTTACCAGATCTGAACTTTGCCTGATCCTATGTGAGGCTTTTTTTCTGCAGCTTTAGAAGCTTCAGCAAATTCTGCCAGGGCCAGGGGAGCCTGGGGAAGGGTGAATGAAGGAATTGGGATGGATTGGTGTGTATCAGGTGTGCATCAGCCAGCCTTGATCTATTGTCACAATTTCTTCTGCAATTGCTCCTTAACCAGTTCAGCCACATGGACATCAGTTTCAACAGATTAAGTGCCAAAAGCCTTGGATCTTTTTGACCAAACAGGTTAGAAATTAAGTACATTAGCATTTTATCTTGGTGGCTCTGATGGGTCTAATGGAATGAGAAGATGGAGCTTGGGTAAAATGAGCAATAGGTGTCTATAAAGTTATGCCTGGTCTTAACATTGCCTGGAAGGGAAAGTGCAGTGTCAGTTCTGTGTGCCAGCAGTCATTGCTGAGGCGAGACTGAATCTCACTTGTACTAAGCAATTTCAGAAGAAGACATCATCCTGGAGTAAATTCTAAGGGTGTATTTTTGGGGTTGTAATTTCCAGGTTACAGACTTGATAAAAAACTCTCAGTATGTTTACCAGGGGAGTCACCTGATATATATGTCTTTTTTAGAGATAAAGCAGATTTTCCAGATTCCTAGTCATTTCAGCTTTCGTATATTTTTCTCTACTTTGTGCTGAGAGGGAAAAACTTTACTAATATGAATTGTATAAGAGTCAGAGGAAGAGAGAAAAAAGAAAATTATTCATAAATTTTTATTATGGATGCCAACAATAGGAAAGTAGAAGTGGAGTTTTTAATGTGGTCTTATAGAGTCATAAGTTGTGATTTTCCCAGATAGTAAAATTAGCATCTATATTGCTGGGACAAAGCTCCAGATTATCTCTGTTAAGAAGACAAAGGGAAAGGTAAATAGGAACTTTGAATATGGGTATGCTTATTTCTTTTCAGACTTGAGTCATCAAAAGAAAGATAAATTTAATTTCATTTGGGAGGTTAGACCAATTACTGAGTGGCAGAAGAGAGTGCTAATGCATGCTTTAGAGTTTGGTTTCTTTAGACTGGAAAGTGACTACACAATGATGTGAACAGAGTTTGAAGTCATTTAATATTTTTTGTATACTGAATAAGCAGAAGATGGCAAAAAGACAACTTCCCTCTTCATATCAGCAGCAGAAATGAAAATGTATTTATCACATCAATGGGGTTAATTTCTTAAAAGATTTAAACAAGACAGTTCTGGTAGGGTACAGATAGCATTAATTCCCAAATTAAAGAAATAATCTTACTGGCAAACCCATGACATTTTCTTTAACTTGGTGGTTTTTAAACATTAGTTGGATGAAGTTTGTTTAAATTGAGTGCAAGTTTTATAGTATTATACATCAAACATATTGTAGCTTAAAATATATATTACTTTTGAATAGCTCAGTGAGGTTTAATTTGGGTTTCACCTTGCATCTGTGTAATAAACAATTGAAATATCTTGTATTTTCATCTATAACTATATAGTTAATACTCCACTAAGGATAAAGCAGGCTATATATAATTGAAAGTTATCTTTTATTCTAATTGTTTACAATCTTATTTTGTAGAGATAAGTTTGTATTCCAATTATCATCATCATCATTATATCATAAGCCATGGCATGCAATATTGCTAACCTGCTGTATTATAACATCTCAGTTTGCCACAGTTCGTTGGCACTATTATTGATATTGATGGCTTTATTTTTTCTAGACGTTAAGTGAGCAATTCATCAAGAGAACAAAAAAGACTGGAATAGAAAGATAAAACATCCACATCAGTAACTCATTGAGTGTCTCACACCTAAAAATGTTCTGGAACACACAAAAGCCAGGAGCTGAATTGATACATGGACATGCCAGCATGAGTAACAGTGGGAGTGTCAGTGTGTATAAGGGTGCAGGTGCTTGCTTGCTGTGAAGCCAAACTCTCACCTTATTATATATTTTAGTAATAAATGGCCTGCTGGCAAAAATCTGAGGAATAAAAAAGGGGAAAAAAAAAAGACCTGTTAATCAGTAATAAATTGTTTACAAAATCATTTTTATGTAATAAATTTCTAAATATATTTACAGATTTTCAAACCAGCATGCAGAAACTAAGTTTCTAAACTTCACTGTCTAAAGATGCAGACAAGTACTAGGAGACTTACAGAACTAACTTGGGCCCAGGCTTCCCAGAATTTTTACATCAGATGATGTTCTTGAAATTAGTTCAGGACCTTTTTAAAAGTAGGAGCCTATCAAGATTGTGTGAAGTGTCCAAGTTCATGATACGGTCAATGGAGAGTATTAGCTTGACCACGGAAATCTCTCTTTCCATTGGCTGTAAAATGCCCCATATGCATTTTTAGTATCCACTTACTGAAGCAAACTGATGGGAAAAGGGTTTAGCAGTGAAAATCCCGTTATGTATGCTCACCCCATACTTTTCAGTTACTAAATCCAAATGTAAGTCCACCTCTAAGTAAGTGCTGTCAGTTTTATAACTGAAAAGTTTGTGACTAAAAATGCTGTTCTTCTAATAAGTCCACCAAGAATGAGAATGAAGTTGGAATTATTTCAAAAGCTTCTGTGCACAAGAAAACAAAAACACTTTACCTCAGTTTACATAACTGGCAATCAGATGAAACAATCCTGAAATGAAGGAATAATACTTTGTTAATGTTTGAGATAAAAAGATGAATATCGGTCATGGTATTTTCATCCTGATTATTAATAATCTGCCTTGCTACTACACTGGACTAGCCAGTGGCCAAGTCATTTCACAGGAGCATAAAATCCAGCCCCTAATCTAATTTCTAGACTATATTTTATGTATTGCCACATTGGCAATGCTTTTCTCAGTGTAATTGCGTGTCCAGTTTACTGCATGTCATGATTTCTTCAATGTGCTTTTTGTTTTTCAAATCCTCTGAGTTAAAGAACATAAGCAACACTCGAGATGGGTTTCATTCCTTTCCAGGTCATGCCAACATAGCAGTAACCAGGCCAAGGATGGTGAACTGCTATTATTCTCTAATCAGGTTTTCCCCACTAGTAGGTTGTTGCTTAGAAATTTGGCTGCTTTTACTGTTTTTTATTTTTCCAGAAGAAATTAGAGTTATTGAAAACATACAGCTTCCCAAAGGATGTTCCACCCTTGGATGAATGTAAATGTGTGTAACTGTCAGTAGATTTTTTTTGTTCTGCAAGAAGCTTTAAATTTTGCCTAACCATTTTAAGAAAATGTCCTGTTTTGTTTTATGTAGCGTTGTCAGACCCATGCCAAAAAAACCCCAAACAAAACACCAAAAAACCAAGAAATCCAAACCCAAGAAACCCGAACACTAACTCTGAAGATATTTGTTTAATTTGAACCTAAAAGAATTACTTTCACTAGCTGTGTGCCTGATTTGAGGCCCTTTAGCTTGGATCACTTCAGAAAGCCTAATTCTCCTTGGAAAAAAAAAAGGTGGGTTGTTCCACCTACTAAATCGATTGCTTTGGGAAAAAAGAAAAGAAAAGAAAAGAAAAGAAAAGAAAAGAAAAGAAAAGAAAAGAAAAGAAAAGAAAAGAAAAGAAAAGAAAAGAAAAGAAAAGAAAAGAAAAGAAAAGAAAAGAAAAGAAAAGAAAAGAAAAGAAAAGAAAAGAAAAGAAAAGAAAAAGAAACGAAAAACCAACCAAAAAAGAAAAATAACCCAAAAAACCAAAATTAACAAAAAAACCCTAGGTAAATATGTATGAGTTAAGGGGATTTAAAAAAGAAGAGAATTTACTATTCTTACTAATTTGATTCCAGGTTTCAGATGTCTCACAAGGCTCACAAGGCTTGTATGATGTACTGAAGTAAATACAGTGGTGGGGCAGTATTTCAAGCAGAATGTGACATCTTGTAGTCATGAGTATCACTTATATTTTTAGTTATATATCTGTAACTCAATTGCTTGCTATTTTAATCTCTGTTGTTGTTTTCTTTTTTTCTAACACACCCACCCCAACTTTTTTTGAGATGTTAAGAAGAATTGCTGTAACTAGAATTGGTCTGACTACACTCATATCTTTTTTCCTTCTTTGCCTTCTCTGTGTATTTATAATTAGGGAGCTCATTGAAAAGCCTGTCCTTGCTTATAAAAGTCATGGGCTAAATTCAGCTTTTGGAACTCTAGGCCAGCACCTCACAGGGACAACACTAGTTATGGCTGAACCATATATGCTTTTCCACAGTTTACTGTTCCCAGTGCTCATCTCATCCTCTATCAAAATGATCCATGTTGTCTAAAAGTCCCTTTATTACCTGCTGAAACTAACCTAGCTCTTCCTGACTGGAGTGGGGTAGAAATCAGGGATAGGTTTGACAAATACTCCATTTCTGCATTTGGAGAAAAAGATAGGTTATAGGTGTTTTCCAAATTATTATTACTATTTTTAAAATTATTTCCATCTGTGTCTAGGTCTGTTATTATATAGGTTCTATTATAACCTTTTGTCTGTCAACTAGGAGTTTTTCAGATAATATGGATCTTTTAGATAACTTAAAGTCATTGTTACAATCTGCTTGTGCTGCTTTCTAATAACTCAGAGAAACAATGAACATTTCAGGAATTGCAATAAAGTTACTGTTTCTAATGATAGTTTTGAAAAAAAAGAGAGTGAAGAGCCATCTTATTTTAGGTATGTTTTCTTAATTGTGAAATAAGCACTTAGACATCTGACATGGTAAATAACATGCTCAATGCTGGATAATTCTCAATAAGCAATCAAAATAATGTTTAGAGGATCATTTAATATTATCTTGTCAAAATAACCACTTGTTTTATTAAGATTGTAAGTTTGGTCAAAATCAGTGTTAGACTGTACCAGACTTCTGCAGTACATTGCTTGATATCACACAGTTTTGTGTTTCAGTTAAAAGCTTAAATGACAAAACATAAATACAAGGTGTAAGTAATGGATTAAAACATTATGTGCAATACGAAGCTGTTCTTTGTCAGTCACTTTTGAAGCAAGATCCCTCAGGAGTCACAACTTGGTCTTAGGTGAGTCATTTCTTTCTATGTGCTTGTCTGGGTCTGTATTCACCTGTGCACTGTGAGCTCAGGCAGATGTTATGGTACAATCCAGTGGATGCAAGCTAAAGCCAAGAAAAATCAATAGACACAATAGTTAGGAATGAGGACAATTAGTCCCTGGAACCAGTTCCCTAAGTGCTCTCTGGACATCTCTTCAACCTGTGTTTTAAAGTCAACACTTACTATATTTCTAAAATAAGTGTAGTAGTTCAGCTAAATCATGTAATTGGAACCATTAGTCCAAAGTCCAAAGAAGAGGAACAAAGACACATCCTTTTAATCTTCTGGTCACAGTTTGTCCACCAGTGGTATTAGACTGGATTCTGTGCTTGTGTCAGTTTCCCAATTTGATTGAAACATCTACATTTTTCAAATAGCACTTTCTGTACCTTTTTATTTTCCCTAAAGTATTCTTTATTTTCCTTAATTTTAAAATATTTAGCCACTTCCAAGAGAAGGCATGGGAGAAGTAATATTTTCTGCAGTATAAATGTTTCTGGAATTAGTAGTTATCATAGATACTGAAAAATATGAATACAGAAAGTACATTGATGACAAAGACTGAGTGGTTTCAATTTTGCTATATACTGGGTGTATTACTCTATAAGGCAGCTTTTTACCCCCTGTTGGCACCTGGAAGCAAAAGAAATTTTTTGCACTTTGCCGCTTTTTACAGTAGAGTACAGCTGTTGATATTTGCTTTAAAGAGCAAATATTGCTGAAATTAATGGCAAGATTTCCAAGACATGGAACACAGGCTGGAAAGGCTACCACAAAACAATTTATCTTTGAAAATATCTACTGAACCACTGAACACAATAATGAACAATATATGAGTAGATGTTTGCATTCACATTGAATTCACATCTGCTTAGATATAAAAGTGACAGTCCTCAGGTCCATTGATTTCCTGCAAAAAAAAAATAATATAATAATATAGGAAAATAATATTGTCTTCATTTATGAAATGTGCAAACTTTTGCAGATGGATTACACAATTTGAAAGCAGGATTTTTTTTTCTTTAGCAAATTCAAACTCAGAAACTATTTCAAACAATCAGACACAAACCATAGTAACAGAACATTAAAGTTGTACTACTAATGTTTCAAAAATCAAGACACAGATAATCAAATATGTCTATTAATTTTGGCCCCCTGTGAATATGTACTTATTAAATAGTATTAAGAGTTTATACAGTGCATTGCACCATGCATACAAATTGTGTTTTCTAGAAGTAATTTAAAATGAGTAAAATGAAGCTTTGAAAAGCTGCTTCCTGAGTAATGCCACACTAATTTTAAAACTGGCTATCTTAACTATGCCATTAGAGTATAAACATGTAGTTAGGCTATCTGGATATTTAATTTTGTGTTATCATGTGCAATTATTAGCTGAATAGTCTTATGAAATTGTGGCCAGGATTGGCACCTGAGCAGTTTGAAAGTTCTCCATCATTCATTGAGTTTTTTTCATAAATGAAAGGCGTGTTAATGTGCTAATGCCTCACCCCAGCTCATGCACTGTGCAAACAGTGATGTGCAGTGGGCAGCTGGGGGACACACTGTGGTTTCTTCTCATACAATATAGCAACTATTCACCATCCAGTGTTAAATTTTGCATTGCTTAGGGTTACTGGTCTTGTTCTGAACATATCCAGACAGCACTTAAGTTATTATACACATTTCTATTCAGTAATCTTGTTATCATTCACATTACCTGTCTTCAGCTTTGCATGTAAGCCCCTTTTAAAGATAGGTTCAGTCAGTGGCAATATAAATATCAAGGCATTTATCAGCATTTGCTGAAAAATTAGCACCCACACTAGCTCTGAAAATATAAGTGAAGATATTTTTAGGCCTATCTGAGAACCAAAATATTGTTCTGCTCAACTAGTTCATATAAAATTAGAGAAGGCTGGTGTCTGTCTGACATTGGCTGAAGCACCAGGTTAAGACAGTGCAGTAACTTCAAAAGATAAGATCAAGGCTGACCTGTGGTTGTGGCACCAGGAGGCATCTGTACACTTGGATAAGTGTTGCCTAGGAATGAGCTCGGCTCTGAATGAACTGTATCCCACCTGAATACAAAGGGCACAGAAAGTGCTGTCTGCTTTCTTTTGCAACATTTGATGCCCATTACTGTTCAGTGTGAAAGAAGAGGTTTCTTGATATATGCATAAATGATTATCATTAGCCTAAATGATTATCAGCATATTTAGTTAATGCATCGCTTAACTTTTGACCAAGAAGAGAAGTGGTGTCAGCACCTGTGGTTCATTGATCAAAGACTGAGAAGAACTGTACTTATCTCTCAAGAGGCTATATTGCATTTTTTCTTGATTGAAGGAAAAGCTATTTTCCTGAAAGTAATTTAGTACCTAACTGTAGTAATTTAGTACTCACTGCTCACTCTTTATCTGTTTTGCTGTTAATTAGAAGATCACATTTTTGAAAAGATATCTTATCACTTCCAGTTACAGTTAGGAACTTCACCCAGGGGTACCATTTCTCGTGTTGGTCTCAAACCAGGCATGGACAGATAAGCTAATGTCATTTGCTGTGCTCATAAGAGCAGAAAAAAAATTAATTTCTGTTGGTATAGTAAGCTCCTTTTTTAAGTGCCACAACCTTCAGTTTGGGGATCCTAAATGAAATACTTTAGGATATATGTCAAAAGAGGAGAGAGAGTATTTGCAACAGAAGAGTTGTCGTTCAGGATGGCAGCGCAGCGCGGAACTCTGTCTGGCACCGAGCCGTTCTTTTTAAGGCAGGCCTCACGCACTGTAAGCAGCCAGGCTGAATGTAGAGCCTTTCCACAGTCTGTCATGAATTTCTAATTGGTCAGTAATGATAGATTGTTACCTGCAGATAATGAAGTTATTTTCCACAGGATTATAGCGTGAACAGACATCTGGTAATGTGCATAAGTGAAAGAGAGTCATAAAAATTAGAGTGTTAGGTTATAGGACTCTTTGGGGTAAACAAATTCCCTTTCACAGAGATAGTTTTGTTTGAATTAAATTTTGAACAAACAACAAAAATCCATTGGAAACAAGAATTTTGGGACATGGCTCTTGTTTACACTTTGTGTAAGCAGTGCCAATTGTCTTGAAAGGAAATGAATATGTCTATTTTACATCAGCTTTATAATGCCAGACTGGTATAAAGGGGCCTTTGGAAATCCTTGAAGAAATTTCCAAAGATCTTAAGAGAATATAGACTATATTCACATTGATTTTCGTAAGATAGGAAGCCAAATTTAACAGGCATTTTTTTTAATGATTTCTTCCTCAAGGTAAAATATAGGAAGTACAACAGAAACAAATATCAAATCAAAATAGTTTGGAATCAAAATGTCACCCAAGAAGTTAGTCAAGAAAGTTGCTGTAAACATCTGTGTGAGATGTTTTTGTTTTAAAAAATGGTTACCTGAAAAGAACAGGCAACTTAATGTAGAAGGTATATGTCATATGTCTGGGGTGATGTGGTAATAATATGTTCTAATGATCACAGTGCATGTACCTGAAGGCATTTTATCTTGGTGTATGATTTCTATTTCTACTGGGTTGAGGCATCTAATTTCTTTTAGAAGGGCTTCACTGGAAAATGAAAATGTGTTAAAACACATTTCTCCTTTCTCCTCCAATGAAAATGAGAATCAAATAAGTTTACCTTCTGAAAAAACCATATAACTCTTGAATCAGTCAAATATGGTTCATATGTTAAACTAAACAAACAAAAAAAAAAGAATGCTTTTTGAAATGTGTTGGATTTTTAAAAAGAAAATGGAAAGACATCTTTAAAAAGTAATCTTTTTATTTTACTTTAGATGTCATCGCTGTAAAGTTCAAGTGCATTAAAATGACATCCCCCACACCCCATTAGAATGCATCTGTTGTTTCTTCCCTGAAAAATTTGTAAGCCATCAAACACTTATTATAGCACAATACCACAAATTGAGAATTAGGAATTATGGTATGGGAGATAACATACTTTGAGCTGCAAGATAAAAGGAAGATCCCTATCCACAGATGAAAATTTTAAAAATGCTTATCTTTTTTGAGGTATCTGTCAGGCAAAAGATAAGTTCCAATTTTGGTTATTGTGTTGCACTTAGCTAACAGACACTATAGGGTTTTTAAAAGCATTATCTATCTTTTTCCTTATTGGTAAGTGTTATTTTTAAAAATTATTTAATATATTTATGGGCTTTTATGCCCATCTGAGGTGACAGCATGTTATCAAAATTTGAAGTGTTTATTATGTAAGCTGTGAATTGGTGATTTTACAGTCCTTGAGGACAAAATGTGTACTGTGATTCAAGTACAGCTTACATGTAAACTATAGTATGAAAATAAGATAATACTTATCATGGTTAAAAGAAATGTAGAACCTAGGATACTGTAACAATTTGCATAGATTACTGGTAGGTCTTCTAGCACCTACATTTTTGAAGTATTTGCATGTTTTAAACACTTCCTCCTATTCCCATAACCTCCCATCATTTTGTTGCTGTTACTGTGCAATGCTGGAAAAAACCCAACCCCAAACAACCAGCTTCTGAATTATGGAACTTAATTTTCAACTACAATCATGTCAGGTCATGTCAGATGGTGTAAGATAAATCTTTTTCTGTTTCATGTTAGGTGCTAGGCTATATCTATCTATATATATATATGTAAAGCATGTATTTGTATTCTCCACAGTCTTGTGGATTTGTAATCATCTTGAAGTACCCAGCAACATATGTAGATAGCCTGTGAATGCACAGTATATTCAAATAATTAGAGAAGTCCAGTGAAATTGAAAAAAATTTAGAAATGATCCCACCAAAGCTAAGTATTCCAGTTCTAGCCTGGTTTAAGGTAAAACAAAAGTCTCTTTGAAGATATGATTCTTACTCAGAGAAGAGTGAAATGAGATATCTGAACATAAGATTAAAAGTAATGCCTCATCTTGTATACCCATACACAACTAACATGACCTAACATGTTAGAAAATAATTAATGTGGTTTGGTAAGTAATTTTGCAAGAGCACAGATCTGGATTTTCAGATGCTCACTTTGTGCTTTACTTGGCTCAAACAACTCTGCTTTAAAGTCTTGTGCCATGCTGGAATGATAATTGGGTGTTGATGAAAAACATCAATCATCATTGTATTGTGATTTGAATTATATTCGTTCTAAAGTTGAGCGGTAAGATGTGAAATAAACTGTATGGGTTTGGTGATTGCCCTTTAAAAGCTCCTTCATTTCCAGTCTAACTGTGAATCATTCTTTAAATCAATAAGAGCTCACTGAAACTCTAAGATTACCTGAAAGAGTTGTGAAGAGTTTGTCAGTAAGAAAAAAATATCATGACTATTTTCTATTACATGTATCTTTATGTTCCATATCCTCCCTAATACTTCTGAACCCTTAACATGGACATTTTTCCACTATTCCTGCTGGGACAAGCCAGACTGATTTTGAAGATTTGTTTAGCAAGTCATTCAGTGGAAGTGTTTTCTAATCAGTAATTTAAATGATTCATGTGCAAAGAAAATAAAATAAAGATAAAACTGTGCAAAGTTTCATTGATCTTAGGTTTATTTACACTAGTTATTTTAGATCATTGGAAGGAAATTAATATTTTCCCATGGTTGAAAACAAGTATATAATTATATAAAAGAGATTAGGTAAAGCCAAAATTGCTTTATATGTGAAGCTGTTTTGATTGTTACTTCCATAATAACGAGCCATTAACTACACAAGTGGTTCGTTGATCACAAGGACAGAGCTGAGGCTTGTCAGAGTTATTCTGATGACTCAGAAAGTCCAGAGTAGACATGAGACTTACAAACAATAGCTACAAATTATGTAATCACTATTCCTTGCAGGTCTCTTGCCAGTGTATATCTTCAGAAAGGAATACAGATGATGCTATAGCATACTTAATCCTTGAAGATACATTTCAGCTGACTGCCCCTTCTGCTTTTTCCATCCTCTGATGCTAAGACCACAAGGAAAACAAACTAAAAAATCATAAGAATTTTGTTTTCCTACTTAATATTTGTAGGCATCAGAGAAAGAAACTAATATGAAGGCTTTTTTTCACTCTAGTGCACAGAAATAGAACAGTGGCATTTTCTGTTACTGTTTTTTTCATATCCAGCATTTTAAATCTTCTGAGGCTCTTAGTGCTAAATAGCAACTGATCAGAGTTTCTGACATTAAGGTGGAATTTCACAGTTCAATAAGGTCATAAATATAAAGATATATATATATGATGATTTCAAATACACATTTGTGTATGTCAGAAGGCACATGAAGTTTCAGAGCCGAAGGAATTTGTTTCATGGAGGAGTTAAGTGTGAAGAGGAGGGATTATCACCTTAGGCTTTTGTTCTTTGGTGTTCCTCCACCATAGAAACTAGGCTGATGTGTGAGAATGAGTCAGAAAGTTTATGACTAGGGAGCTTGGTTGATCAGGGCCAAATGCAAGAGAGCTCAATGATGTAGCAAATGAGCTGGAGAAGTGTGTTGCAACTGATAGAAGACAAAATACATTTGAAGATGTTGAAGGAGGAGTGAACAGTAAGAGTTATACATGGGGAATCTTCCACCTTTTACTCTGCTGCAAAATATGTGGGATCTTCACTTTCCCTTTTTCTTCCCATTGTCATTCATCTTCCCTTGTTCTCAGTAAAACACATCTCTTTAACTTCCTCCTCTGTGATTACAGTGTCCTTGTTTTTCCACTCTGAAAGTATGATCAACATGCCTGGGAATGCGTGGTGCAGACTGTTGGCTGCAGACCTTCACTTATTTTGGCTACAGAAACTACTGTTAATTGTTACATTCCTCTGTGCCTCTTTCCTCATGAACACAAACTGCTTTGAAAATGATGAAATTAATTAATGATGCCACAAGATTTCTGCCTAATTTTGCTTTATTAAGGGTTTAGACTAATTTCAGCTTAGGCTGGAAGCTGGAGTTATTTGTCAGGATCATGTAAGTCAGAGTTTTTAGCTTTCAGCTTTTAGAAGGCAAGAATTACCTGGTTTGGGGGGAAAACAACACACCCCAAACAGCAACAAACAAACAAACAAGAACCCTACAAAAAACCCAAGCAACAGACCATCAAAAGAACCCCCACATCCCCTCCTTGTCCAATGTTGTCAAGTTTTGCTTTCCTGGAAAAATAAATAAAAATAATGCTCAGGTTTGTATGTTACTTCAATTTTCTCCAACAGTCTCTGTCCTTTGCTGCATGCATGAGGCTGTGTGCAGTGCCATGTTCTCAGTCCTGTAGAAATTCATCAAATGTTGAATGTACAGCAAAGTTTTGAATACTGCCAACAGGAAGTACCTAAGTTCCTCAGGATGATTTTGGCTAACAGGAAGTTCTCAGTTGCTTCAGACCAGCCCTTCAGAAGAGCTCATTTCTTCCATAACTTTTACTAAAAACAAGATTTTAAACAGTGATGAGAAACAACAGCTTCTGATTGACCAGACTTTCAAAGATACCAGCCAAGATCTAAACTTTTCATATAATGGCCATTTAATCTGAACCTAAGCAGAGGCTGAGCTTGACTTAAGACTCTGAAGTATATGAGGGTCTGCCTCTTAGTTTCTAAGGAAGAGCATATCTAAGTAAGAGTATATGACTCTACATTTCTGAAATATGTCAATCTTCAAGTTTTCTCTGGCTAAATAAGGAAATCTTTTCATTAAGACTAAGTCTTGACTTTGAATACTAGGCTTTCTTCCATGTATTGGCATGAACTTGAAGTTTTAACTTGAAAATAATTTATTAGCTATTCTCTAGAGGCCTAAGTGTATAGTTTCTATGCCTAGGCATGCTAAACCCTAGCAATTCTGGTTTTATTTATCCAGACTGGGTTTTACTGTATTCCTTTAGGTCATATTATCCTGCTTGTATATTGCATGTAGTTTGTTTTTTCAAGTGATATATTAAACTGGGCTAGCAGAGACATGCTGTTATTTCCTTCATATGAAAGAGGAATGTAGGGAGACCCAACTAAATTCACCTACTGTGGTTTGTTGCAGTGACATTATAGATCAAGGTAATGACCTCTAGAAGACTTGGTTCAGTTTTAACTAGTCATCATTATACCATTATTTTACATAATTTCAATGCTATAAATAGTAAGAGATTAGTCACCTTATATTATTCCAAAGCATAATTTAAAAAGTATTTGAGGATAGAAATTCAGTCCAAAAAAAATGGCTCTAAAAATACCACTCAGGTTTTGAATGAGTTCTGCTGTTTCTATGTCTGAGCAAATGATGTCTCTGTATTTTTCAAGATAAAATAAACCAAATTAAGGTATCCACAATTTCTTCCCATATTCTCTTAAGCAATCTTCATTTTCTCAAAAAATAAAAGAATAACCTCATAGTGAAAAGCTGAGACTGAAAAAGCAAGAGGAGGGGGGCAAGGGAAAGAAGATTTTGTTTAAGAAACATTTCTTTCTGTGTATTCAAGCCTGCATGTAAGTACTTGGCCTGTCTACCTATCTGTAAAAACAGTCAAAATGCCCCAAGGTATTAAACCAAATGTGTCAGCAAATACTAGGAGTCAGGTGTTTAGTGCTCTGGGTGTGTGAATGCTTGAGATTTTGCCAGGCACAATGAACACTTTCATCAGTGCATGGCTCATAATGTGATAAAATATGCTGAAAAACAACAATGGTGGAAACAACAAAATAAATAGACTCTCAGCTTCAGTCTGATGTAATTCTTATTAGCAGCAAAATTATCTTAATGTACATTTCTTTTCACCCTGAATGGTTCAGTCTGCATAAGCTTTAGGCATGTATCTTATAGTTGGGTTTTGAGAATTTAATCAGAGGGTGGCCATAAGCAATTTTGGTATTTCCCTTTTAAGTATGCAAGGAAATCTTTCCAGCCAGCTGTGCTTCTGCTCACAGTTCATTATCTCCAGCTTCCAAAGTAGTCTTTACTACCCCAGACTCTTTGGAGTTTATTGCTCTTGCTCTCCATACAGATATTATTTGCAAGAGTTCTGAGAACATCTTTCTCAGCTTCCTCTCTTAGCTGTAGAGGAACTGACTCCAACTCCTCCAATCAACTGACAATGCCTGGGGCTGCTTTGAGCACCATGGAAGGAGTGAGGGAAGTTTGTGAGCAAGTATCAAGAAAAATTTTAACAGCTAATATGTGAATGAAGTTTTAGAGAAGCTAAGTCACCACTGTCATTGTAAAGGGATTTTTACCCTCCCTGAGATAAAAATCACTGTATGTTTCTCTTTATCTTGTAATCTTTCCTTAGTATCTCCTATTAACTGACATCATAAAAAGGATATAAAAAAATTCACCTATCTGGATATACTATAAGTTTTTCCAAATATCAGGGTAAAGGCTGTAGAACAGAGAATGAAAATGAATATAACAGCTAAATAAAAGGCAGGATGACAGAGAGGATCATTTGAAAGCAACATCAATCAGATAATTTTTATTAGACTATGGGAGGCGAACAACTTTTTAGGCTACAACATTGCAGGTTAGAGGGAGTTAGGGTATGAATTAATATGTACATTCTGCTGAAAAGATGGTTTTTAAAACTTTGCACAGATTGTTTTGTGAAACAATTTTTGTGGTGGTGGGGAGCTTTTGTACATGACACTTTCTTGCTCATTTAAAAGCAAAATGTTGGTTCAGCATATACTTTCAAAGAGTAGTTGACACAGACATATCCTCACCTGCCAAATATGCTACAGCAGTGTTCCTGCTGGAAGAGGTGTGGAACAAGAACAGTAACACCTTAAACCATAGAAAGTAGATTCACCTGTGATTGCCTCTCAAAGCCATAACACATCTGAAGAATTGCAGTGGAAATGACTATAGCCCAGCACAGACAGTGCAGGGAGCTCAATTCCAGGCCCATGTGCTGTCTTTGGGCAAAAATGTCTGTTAGCTGGAGGCTGGAAGCAGCTGTGAGTACCTTAGTGGGCAAGGGAAGAGAGAAGGATGTCACCTATCTAAGCTACTGTAAGGTCTGTGACATGATCCCCAATAATTTTCTCTCCAAACTGGAGAGCTATGGATTTGATGGATAGACTCTTTGGTGGGTAAGGAATTGGCTAAATGGTCACAACTCAATGTCTGGATGGAAATCAGCGTTGAGTGGTGTCCCTGGGGGGTCTTTACTAGGACCAGTACTGTTCAATTAATCTTCATCACTGGAGATTTTTAAAGATAGACTTCCTTTCTCTTCCCTCTCAGGATGTTTTATGTCTAGTACATCTCAAAGGTTGGATCAATACATAAATGCTGTGAAAGGTGTAAGTATTCTATGTGACTTTGTTAGGGTTTTTAGCTTTTTTTTTTTTTTTTCTTGGTGTCTGTAATTGTCCTTTGACAATGATAAAACTAGCAGGAAAAATAAAATAAAAATACTTAGTACAGCCAGTGTGTCTGCAATTTTCCTAAAGTTTATTTTGAAGGGCTTTGCTAAAGTAAAAAACAAACAAAAAAAAAAAACCAACAACAAAAAAAACCCTCAAAAAAACCCAACAAAACCAGACTTAAATAATGCTGGAAATAACTTGGAAATAATAATAACTTGGAAAACCCAATCTCTTCCTGCTAGTGGGTGAAAAGTTTTGAGGACCCTAGTATTCAGAATCAGCTGATAATGGGATGTTTGTTTAATACAATATTTACATTTGGAGTCATTCACAGAATAAGAGGAAACCATTCATACTGTCACATGTACTGCTTCTTTGATCCAACATTGCATTTACCTATAGTAAATCTACCCTAGTGGGTAGATTTGTGGTCCTAAATGATTTAGACATCCTGTACTTTCAAATGAAAGGGGACCATTATGTCCCTCAGTTTTAGCTTTGGTATAACAGAACAGAATCTTTCACCATGTAATTTACTTCATATTACAGATAATATTTTTTGATGTCCACTATTTTAGAAAATCTTTGAAACCAGATTTTAAGGCTTGATGTGCTAGAAAGGATGCTACCCCATACAGTACTGTATTATACTGGTGATCTATCAACCTTGTTTTTAAATGTGTGCAGTAAAGAGTAAAGCTTCACAGCTACAACACTTGCTCTTAATGTGTTGTCATTGCTTTGTATAATCAGCACAAGCTAGGCTAACACTTTTCTCAAATACAGACCCTAAGTTCCTAAGGCAATGAACAGTGATAGAATTAAAGTACATCTCTCACCTGGATGCACGTCCCATGTCATCACTAGTACATAATCCCATGTGCTTCTTGTTATTTTTTTCCCAGTTTGATAGTCTTTAAGGAGAGATATGTTCACCCACTTAAATATCTTAAAAATAAGAATGATGAGTCATGCCTAAACAAACTAACAGATGTTCCAGTATACCTTAGGGTGAGTGCATCAGTCAGAATATTCATTATCACATAATATGCATCCACATTATCTTCATCTATTCCTGTGTTGTATTCCCAGGAAACCTAGGCAATGTTACATTTTACCAGGAGATCATTGGGCTCAAAGCACATTCATTCAATCTTCACAGTCCCGTTTTGAAGAGATGAAACATACATAAACATTTCCAAAATAAACAAAACCAAACAGCATAGGCTGTGCATGAAATACATTTTAGCACAATTTCACAAGAATTTTCTCTACTACCATGAAGATCTTACTATGGCAAATCCAGATGATGATTTTTGAAAAATAACCTATGAAAAAGTGTGAGGATCTTCAGGATGAGTGTGTATCCAGAATATTTGAGTTAATATAATCCTTTCTGTGAAATTCAGGTAAAAGGTGGCACTGAGATCCTAAATAAACTTCATAGTTTTGCCTTTTTTTCCTTCATTGCAGTTCCCTTTCTATTTCTGAATCTCGAGACTGAAATATTTGTTTATATAGTTATTTATTTGGTTCCTGGGTAGTCAAGCATGAAGTTCAGCAAAGTGAAGTGCAAGGTCCTGCCCCTGGGATGTGGCAATTGCAGACACACCTACAGGGCTGTGTGAGAGCAGCCATGTGAGAAGGACATGGGAGTGACTGTTGATGAACAACTCAACATGAACTGACAGTGTGTGCTAGCAGCCCAGAAAGCCAACCAAATCCTGGGCTGCATCAAAAGGACCATGGCCAGCGGGTCAAGGGAGGTCATTCTCCCCCTCTGTTCTGCTCTCCTGGACCCACCTGCAGTAGTGCAGGCAGCTCTGGAGCCCCCAACATAAGAAGAAGATGGAAGTGTTGGAGTGGATCTAGAACAGGGCTATCATGTTGGTAAAGGGGCCAGAGCACCTCACCTACAAAGACAGGCTGAGAAAGTTGGGGCTGCTCAGCCTGCAGAAGAGAAGGCTGCATGGAAACCTCAGAGCAACCTTCCAGAGTCTGAAGGTGTAGGCACACAGTTTGTGGTCACTGGGAGTGGGGCTGTGGCCCAGCCTCATCCCCAGTGGGTGCAGCTGTGCGCAGCAGGTGAGCAGCACTGACAGCAGTGAGCCATGGAGTGCCCAGGGCACTGAGCAACCACACAGGGCACAGAGGGCACACAGCTGCACTGCATGGACGTGAGGGGTACAAAAGGCTGGGCTAAGGAACAAGAATGGTGTTACTCTGTGTGGGCAGATGCCTGAAGCCTTCTGAAGTGGGATGGTGTTACTCTGCATGGGTTGAAGCTCTCTGAAATTGCATGGTGACACTCTGTGTATTGTGGCTGTCTTAACTATGGCATGTGCTGTGATGTGAAGGGGCCTACATGGAAGCCAGACAGAGACTCTTCATCAGGAATTGTAGTGATAGGGTAAGGAGTAATGAGTTCAAACTGAAACAGGGCAAATTTAGGCTAGATATACAGAAAAAAATATTTATGGTTAGGGTGGTGAGGCATTGCCTGGAGGAGTTGCAGATGCCCCATCTCTGGGAGTGTTCCAAGGCCAGGTTTTATACAATTTTGAGCAACCTAGTCTGCTGGGGGTGTCCCTGGCCATAGCAGAGGCCAGTGGGACTAAATGTTCTTTAAGGCCCATTAACATTCTGTGGTTCTATGTGTTATGATTTGATGTACAATTAGACTCTTGTACATTCTTGGTGGAAAATTCTACTTTCATACTGATGTCTTTGAAGTTATGCCAGATTTATACAAATATGGTCAAGAATCAGAAGTTACACATCACTCTATAGTATGAATGGTGATATCCATTTGGATTCAAATTATTTTGCTGTAAAAATCATGCAGCACTTTTTTGGTTATCAAGAAGGTGATAATATTTTCCATGGCAACCTTTGTAGGTGCAAAAGAGTTTGTGAGGGTAGAAATAATGAGGAGGGAGATCAAGTTATGATTACAGATAACTATGTGTAATTTAAGTGGGTGTCCTTCAGCCAAAAGCTTTCTCAGTATCCAAATGCAAGATAGTGTAACTGGAAACCAAGAGTAAAGGTGAGCATAAGAGGACAGAAAACTGTCTTGGAAAGCAATAACCCACATAAGATTTGAGTGTTCAGAGAAATTAATACCTTTTGGTACAAGCAAATTATGGATGAAAGGCTGTGGCAAAAAGAATCCATGTGAATCTTAGTTATTTAAGAGATAACCAAGACACAAGATGGAAAAAGACAAGCAATATTACTTCTGTAAATAGCACTGTTTTACTAGATTAGCACATCAGTGCTATTGTCTATACTTGAAAAGAATGCAGATATATTAAAAATTTCAATCAGTCCTGAAGATGAACTTGAGAGTATAAAGCTTATATTATAAGTTATAAGTAGCTCAGTTTCTGTGAATTTCTTTCTTTATGGAAGACAGCTTCTGTGTTCTGGTGATACTGAGGAAAGCTTTGATACTGACAGAGAGGAAAAATGTTAAAAAGTCTAGTGAGTGTATCTCAAATCAGGCAAGCTGAATGATAAAGGAAGGTGCTTTCATAACAGGAGTTAAATGCAGAAATACCTGCAGAAAGGCAGCAAATGCAGGATCACTTGGAACTGTTGGAACCAGATTGTAGTTCTTTCTTAAGGAAAAGAAGTCAAACTCCTGGAAGAAAATCTGTGAGTGAGGAAATTAGAATTGGCAGATGAGTCATATGGTCACAACTGTTTTCTTGATGCTGACATTTTATTCTCCATTTTGGGGGAGTCTTCTCTACTTTCTATTCCTTTAAGAACATACTTTACAATCTATTTGCATACAATACATTTTCCATTGGACTCAGGAAAAAAATGTGGCAATGACTATGATCAAACACAACATGCCTGATTATTTCAGGCACTTATATGCAAGAGCAAATTAATCACTTTTAATTTCGCTTTACAAGTGACAGATGTATTTTTTAATTTCTTTGCTTGGCTAGATCTTAGTTTGAAGCTGCAGACAGGTCAATATAGGTCAGGTTAAGCTTCAAAAAAGGTACAAAGAATCTTAATTGTAAATTATGACATGGGTTGGTATTTGTCCATATGCCAGAGCTCAAACTGGTCAAAGCAAAAATACATTCCCTTTTTCTGCAGATCAGACTGGAACTAGGTTTTTGTTATTGTTCTTTCCTTGGTTTGTGTTTGTCAATGTGAAGAATAGGTTGTTTATTTACTTATGATTTTCCTTGTCATGGGTTATGATTCATTTCTTTCAGATCCTTGGAACATTTCTTACTTAATGAGCTCCTTGCTACCCAAGGAGCCTCAGGCTGTGGTGGAACGTGGGTCTTTGCTGTTCACTGCTGAGAGAAAGCAGTTGTTCCAGCCCAAAAAACATGAAGTGTTTTTGTTTGACTCAATTTGTTGGCCTTAGTAGAAGCTATTTGGGCGAAATGGTTGTGAATGGGAGGCTGTGAGTACAGGAGGTTGGAATACATGATCTAAATGTCTTAACTGCTTTTAAAACTTACATACTAGGAAGGCAGTTATCTGCATAGTTTTTCTTCGAAAGTCCTTTCTTTTCTGTCATACCTCAATCATTTTGGTAAAAGAGAAGAAAAATATAATACACTGCATGTGAAAGCTCTGAAAGTACAGAATTTCAAAGACTGTTTCATTTAATCTTTATAACACAGACTAAATGTGTCTGAAACTTAATAGCCATCCTGCTTTCATATTATGTTGCCCCATACAACATATTCATTATAAATATTTGTACAATGCAACAGTAAAAAAATATTTATGTTTGTCTCATTTGGTACTTAGACTTACAGTTTCGTATTTGTATTAAAATTAGATGACAAATATGTTTTACTGTTATTTACTATAATTAATGTTTTACTATAATTTCTTCTACAGCATGCAATGACAATAACACATCTTAAATAAATAACCAAAAAATACTCAGAAGAAGAGACACTTTAACAGGATACTCACTACCTGTTTAAGGGTCTAAGCCACTTCCTGCTCCAAGGCCAAAGGATCAGGGTTCATATGTCTTACAGATAGGAGTTTCTGCATTGGGCCACGTTTGCTCATATTTATTGAACACTTTCCCAAATACTAAACATTTTGTGTAAATAAGATTGGACAATGTGAGAAAAATAGAAGTGTCTCAGTGAAGTTTCATATCATTTAAATAATAATAAAATGCACTGATTGAAATATACATGGTATTTCCTGTCTTTTGGGGGGCTTACAGAAAATATTATGTCGTTCCCACCTCTATGACATACAAAACACTGGCTAAAAATGTATGAGCTGATTGTGTCTCTCCAAGCAAAATGTGGAATTATCCACTCAATAAACATTAAAATAAAATTAATTGTATTTATTTTTATTGCTGCAAAGGTGTCAGCATCTATATTTCATAGAGAGAATATTCATATCTTTTCAAAAGCACCTACAAATATAAATCATGGCAGTAACATATTTTCACGCTGCGTTTATAATTTCTTTCAGTGCTGTAGGCATCTCTTTTAAAAAAGCAGGTGTGCTGCAACTGCACATGGCCATAAAAGGTCCTAGTTAAATGTGCTTCCTTGAGTGATTATTTTATTTTAAACAATTTTTGTAATCAAAACTTATCAAAAAGTAAAAATAAAATCAATTTTTAAGATTTTATATCACTTTAGATCTAGGGAGAAGAAATAGTTTATTTTAAAGTTGAAATAGTTGCATCATTCCAGTAAAACCATAATCTTTGAGTTTTGTTTTGTTTTTTAATCTTGATGTTTTCTGAAATGTCCAAGTCATTAAAACTTGTCATGTGAGTGATTACAGAGCATGTATCAGCCTTGGTGAGACTTACAGCACTATTCTATAACACCCAGGTACATTATTTTGAACACACTTCAGTATTTTTGTTTCTTTCCTCAGCAAAAAGAAATAGAAGATGTCAGCATGGAAGAGTTTGTGTAGCATGAAATACTGGTAATATATTGATGAGTCCAAACCTTCAATTTGCTGTAGCCAGGGTGAATTTAATTGGTGGACTACATTCAGTTTATGCATTGTTACATTGTTCCTTCCCTGATAGATAATAAAGCTGACTTTGTTTTTTAAGAAATACTTCAGATCCATAAAAACATAACATTTTCTTCTGTTCTTTATTTGCATTGAGAACTCTTTACACTTCCCTGGCTATAAATGTCACTTACAGCCCACACTGCCAAAATATTTTAATGGAATTTTGGAGGTAAGTGAGGATAAGGCACTTTGCTTAACACAGAGATAGAATGTAAAATGATGGTGAACCATGTGACTACATTTCTCCACTTACTGACATGTACTGTCTAAATGAGCATGTAGAGAATCAAAACTGGTGGAATTTACAAGCTAGGAAAAAAGAATGTATAATGAGATGGAAATCAAAGGCAATTTACACCTTTCCTACCCCTCATGCTAGTTCTTTTTCCTCTTACCACCCTTTTTTTTGAAATCCTTAGCATGCAGACTACACTTTCATATGCTGATATTTACACATTTTTACTCTGATACCCATTTCTCCCCTCTTACATATTTATCTTTCAATGGAGACCACACTTCTGAAGTTTTCTTTCCTTCCTTCCCCCTCTTCTAAACAACACTGACAACAGCAGTATCACAGGACATGTCTCCCCTCACTGCCCTGCCTCAATGCTATTCAGGGATTATTTAATCTCTGAGTAGAGATGGGACCATATGAGGATCTTGCTCTATTCAGGAAGAGTTTATGGCTCCCTGCAGACTATATAACTCTTCTTTACTTATATTAGGCACAGTTTGATTCTAGTGATACCCTGGCACTGTGGCTTTGGAAAAGACATTCATCATTGTCTTTCTGCATCTTGTTTAGTGAGCGGGATTATGCAAAAATAGAGTGTGAAAGGGGATTTGAATGATACCTTTTAACTTGTATGTTACAGAACTTCTGAGAAATCACAGAGGACTATTCTGAATTAGCTTTCTTACTGACATCTGCAGTTTATTATACTGAGAAGGGGCTCTAAAGAGCAAATGAAAAAGTCTGGGTGTAATGACTTAGTGTTTACAGAATGTAACTGCTACAAGACTGATTGCTTGATGCATTACTTCTTTCATTGTGAGCCGCAAAGCAGGTAGAGGCATGGCAGACTAATTTGGTTTATATATTCAGCTGTGAGGCTAGACACTGCATCATTCTTTTCATAAAGCAGGGACTGGAGGCATGTGGGGCCTGTAGCCATGACGACAATAAACCAGCTCCAAGCCTGAGCTGTAAGTAAGAAACTCAGCCTTGTCTCCAACCCTTCCTGCTCACGACTCGACTCTACATGCTCTCTGGAGAGGGGGCTGGGTGCTCATGAATGATCTATTGAGCAGAGGTACAGTACTGAAAAGCATGTCTACAACGAGCCTTTTAGCAGAATTCCCCACTGTTAGACTAACACAAGCTAGTGGTGACATCAGCTTGAGCATGCAAAAATTCTTGGCAGCTGCTCTACTTCACCATACGGATTTACTGCTGTATAGTAAACACTGGTCATAAAAAGACAAACAGCTCATCTACATTGGAACTCCCATTGTTGCCAGCACTGATGGAGCTGCAGGAAGAGGGGTGAATACTTAGGACTGCAGCTGCAATCAACATAGTTTGCAAATACCCAAAAGTCCCTGAAGATGAGACACAAAGTGCCTAAGCTGACATTTTATTGGCTTGAACAGGCAATATGAAAGCAATATAGGAACTTCTGATATGTTGCATGTTAAAAATGCAATTATCTGCACACCTCACAGGAAACAAGCACTTGTGATAGAAGAAAAGAACAATTTCAGACAGATCTGTTTTCAGAGCATAGCTCTTTGTCGCTGGTGGTGTACAGTGCATCTTGTTGCAATCCATGAAGACCTAGATAATCACATGGTGCTAACAGGACCTTTTCATATACTGCTTAGCATCAAAAGACAGTTGGAAATGCATGAAATAGTATAGGAATGACAAATGGCAGTAATTAGCAAGTGAGTGGGGAGAAACTCAGGGCAACTAATACAACAATTTAACCCGTCTTATTTTATTTCAAATGAGAATTTCTACAAATCCTACGGGAAATCACTTCAGTGCTTTCTGATTTCCTTCTTCCACAAAGATGAAAATCAACTTGATATTTATACATGTGGTTTTCTGTCTTTTTTGAATCAGAAGAGATCTTACATCATTAAGTTTGCCCTATGCAAACTGGTTTTGCTGGTAAGTATGATAACACCTCTTTTCAAAAGGGTCTCAAGGCTATAGAAACCAAATGAGCAAGGTTTATTATATTCCTGATGACAACTGATGATTAATTTTGCAATGGAGTTAGTTAATGAGACCTGTGATCACCTTTATCTGGACTGGTCTCTGTAATGACTGGGAAGAACACTGAAAAGGAAGAACTGTAATGATAGGCTCCCATTGCAGCATTTTAACTCTGAGTCTGTTAATTAGTTTCATTTTCATCTGATTTTGCAGTAATAATGCTTTCTGATCTTAGATATGAGAAATTACAACACTTTAATTTTGATTTTGCCAGTGTTGGAGTCATTGCTGGATAATAATATTGAGCAAGAAACAATTTTGCCTAACTGTAAATGTCAGCAGCTCATCCTTTGTGTTTCCCTCACTAGATGATGGGGTCCCAGCAGATCATAAAAGTCAGGCCTGGTTTTTAGTAAGAATTCTTGAGCTCTCATGAAGAGAATAAATCCACTCACATGTCATATCCAGTAACATATCACAGTTATTTTGAGAAACTTTGCAATTAACTCCCAGATAGTCAATTGTTACAAGTTTGTTATCTTCTCATGAGTAATTGTAAGATAATATTTGTGCCACAATCAGTGGCAGCAGGTCAGGCTTAGGATCTGAGTTTTCTCTATACAGTTCAGATCTCAGTAATTTTTTTGTACATTGTTTTTCTACTTAGTTGTTTCTCACTCTTTTTCATTTACATTCACTCACGCTGTTCAGAAAAATTGCACAAACCAAAAAATACTACATTTAAGTGCTTTTCATTGTATTAAGGTAATTACCTTCATTATTAATTTAGGAAAGGCATAATTATAATTTTAGAAAGTGAGGATTTATGTGTTAAAAAAGTCCAAAAGTTGGAAAAAATCCCCAATGCCTGACACGTCTTAGAAAAATGCACCAAAGATGAAAAAAATATTTGTCATCCTCACAGACATTTTACTGTTGCTACTTGGCTATACCATTTTGATTATCTATCAAACACTGTCTGGTGTTTAATGGACCTTTTAGTTCATATGAAATAAATGTATTGCTTTTATAATTGAAACAAAATAAAAATTACATTTGGCTTTTGTATCACTTGTAATTTTCGAAGTATTGAAATCTTTCAACTACAAACATAAACACATAAAGTACTAGTATTTTACTTACTTGACAAAAAAAAAAAATTTCTTTTAATTTACCAGAAGAATCTACCTACACAAGCTAGTGTCAGCAGTTACAATCACATAGACTTAATCCTTCACAAAAATGAGAAGAAAACCCCAAACCCAACCACTGCATAATGCACTTCATTTCTTATATAATAATGTTTCTGAAGGGCAATTTTTCTTTAGGACAGAAATAGATTAAAAGCACTGGATGTATTGAGTTTGAAGTATTTTAACTGGGCCTCTTTTATTGCTTGGCTTTATAGCCCTGCAAAGGTTCAACATGGAGAAGTCTGAAAATTTTGCCATACTGCCTTCAATACCAAACTGATGTGTAACATCCACTTGAGATGTTTGACATCACAGGTGGCAGTTAAAGAAATGATCATTCAAAAATGTCATTCAGGCATCTAACAGCAGCTAAAGGGAAGCCCTGGCTGTAACTCTGAATTCTCTTTCTGACTGTTGCATGCACACTTGTGTGTCCCCCAGGTTCAGACAGAGCATCCAACACGACACCTTCTCCTTGCTTTCTTTGTTATTATATTCTAGAAATGCATCCAGGATGCTCCTGGCCACTGTGCACCCCCACAGTCTCAAGGCCCCCTGCACCCCACATTGTGGCACTGGAGAACTGCACAACTACCTGGCTGTGCTGGAAACATCTAACTTGTCCCTTTTGGGAAGGGTCAGATGCAAGCCTGAAAATTGGGAATGTTCATATTTACTGTGTGTTTCTGTATACAAGGACTATACTATCAGCATCTGGAAAAACCTACTTTTACCTCAGTTATAAGAACAAGTCTATAAAGTAAATGAGATGTGTGTGAGGCAGAATTGAGGGTATGAAACATATTAAAAATTACTGTCTCTAGAGTCATAGACAAAATGGTTTGGTTTGCTGAACGAATAAGATTATTAAACAAATAACAATCTTTATATCCAGTCTATCAATGGAACTCATATAGTAAAATTCAAAGTGCTAATAAAGCACCAGTGGAAAAATATGTTGTTTCTGCTCATTCACTGGTACTATCTTTTAATTAAATTTAGATTAACATGCTAGTAAATACAAAAAATATTATTCAGGAATTTATCTTGTTCATTAAAGTAAGACATAATTTTAAATATATATTGATACACATTTTATGGAGGTCTTTACAAAATTTTATAAAAAGAAATTACTTTCTATTAAATCAACATTTTGGATATTTTTATTAGATGGCTTATGAAAGAATTTTTCAATACTTGTAGGAGGAGGTGTATGTGTGCACATTTGCATGTGTATCCATGTATTTGTTACAAGTTGAGAATGTTAAAATCTGTAAAAATATTAATGTATTTTGGTACCATTCACAGACTTCTAGAATAAAGAATAATACAAAGAAACTTTAGTGATAGCATAACAAAACTAGTAGTCAATTTGTAGATTACAAATTATTTTAGACATTATTTGCACAACATGTATGTGTTATAATTTATGTACTTTACCAAAAAATACTGAATGTCAAATGGATTTTTTTTTTTTTTTTTTTGGCAGAAGAAAATACAGGGATATTTTTCTACAGTGTCATCCTTCAGGGACTTTAGAATGGTTTGCAATCATTAATTGGGGTTCAGAACAGTACTCTGATGTAATTTTTTTGGTGGATAAAATGAGGATCAGAGTGATTAAGTGGTTTGTCAAAGTCACAAGAAGCCTTGACTTCAACTGTTTCGTTGACAAAAAAGAATGTTTTTACCAGAGGATAACTACAGGCAGGAGAAGCAGAGCAAACACCTGCAGGTTTCAAGTGCAAAATTTGCCTTGGGCAAAGCAGAGTATGTATAAACTTCCTTAGGTATCTGGCAGTGAAAACAACAATGTCTTTTTTTATGCTAAGACTTTTAAAAGCCATCAAGAACCATGGACATTTTTGTAATAGTCCTGTCTTCCTTCTGACTTAACTCAATGCCACGGAGGGTTTGTTTTCAGATAAGCCTGGCAGAAGAAGGAGGACAATTTAGATGTATCCCCAGAATGCCTTGCTTTCAATCTGTAGACAAAATATCTATTTTCATATAGCCCTGAAGAAATTAATGCTCTTGCATACAAATACAGGTCTTTTTACTTGTCCATGACTGTCAAGAACAGTACAGGGAAATAATTAAATATATACTTACCTTTGCAAAGTGCCAACTCAAATTATTATGTGACTATTGTGCATTTAACAATGGAGCTCCCTAGTGCTGTTGTTTAGAATAAACACTGGTTTTGATCAGATATGGATAGTTTCTATGAAATCTTTCTTTCAAAGTACTGGTCATGTGCAACACCAGATCTTGTAATTAATGGACAGGTGCTCCTCAGGTATGCTACACAAGTAGTATTTACTTGTGAATATTTATTCAGTCACATTCAAAAGGCTTTGCAGCTTATTAATTGCCTTCCTTCATGTCCCCTTAAATACTTTATGTAACTCACCATCCTTCTTGCTTCTTTTTATTACTCTGCTGTGTTCCTATTATTATTGCTGTTGTAAAGTACTGCAGCTTTCTACATTGACTATCTTTATTCACCTTCTTATTTAGTCACTATCTGGTTGTGGAGGGGTAGGTGAAAAAGTGATGAGAGTTTGGTTTACTCTTAGCCTTTATTATTGGAGAGCCACAAGGAAATAAAGCTTTGATGTACTTAGAAAGCTAATCCTGGTGATTATGGGGAGATATGTGCAGTGGGAACTAGAGGGATATACCTCTTTAATCTCTTGGTGTTGAAGACTTAATCCAGTGAAGATTCTTGGCAAGAAGATTTAAGAAAGAACAAGTTAATTAAACTGTTCACAGGTATTGTTTTCAGGAAAGCAGATTTGATAGCTTTCTAATGAAGCATCTGAGATTTTTGTTTTATTAAAAGGGCACTTAAATAATATAATTGAATCAGTGTACTATGAAACATACTTTTTCATGTTTTCAAATGGTTAAACACCCAAAGATCCAGCCTCACACTGGAGAAACTGGACTTTGAAATGTGTGGATAGGACTAGGCTGGTTATAGCAGTGCAGTGATTTCATTTTGCTTTATTCAGTTTTAGCCCAATTTTTTTATTTCTAATGCCAACTGAGTATGATGATCTCTAAAAGCAGCACATAACTAACTTCAGATTTGTCCAAGTAATCAACACTGAAACCTCAGTGCTGATCACTGGCAGCATATCTGCATATTTGCATAGAGAACTCTTCAGTTAGTACCTCAGGGAGATAAAATTGCTCCATGCATATCTTAGGAAAGAACATCATCCTGATTATCTGTGTCTGATTTTTCTTCAGACAGATTGGTCTTAGGGTCAGCTATGTACAGCAGCTATGGGTGTTTGCATGCTTTGGCTCCTGGGGCAGAAATCACCCCGTGTGTGTGCATACATGCACGTGCACTTGGGATCCTGGGGTGCCCACTTGGAGCAGACAATGCTAACACCAGATTCTCCCTGGTATAAAACAGGCTTTTAGATCTCTATTACCAGTGTGGCTTTTCTTCACAGTAACACTTGTATATAAGAATAAATAATGTGGTCAAACTTTTTGATATTACAAACCTACCTTTAATACAAGATGATCCCACTTAGTTTGAACAAAGAGAATATAAGAATATAAGTTTCTGCTTCTCAGTGACATTTTAAAAGCACTCAGTGTTTTATTAAATATGCAACAAATATAAAAAGTAATTTCTTACAAGTTGAATTTATTCAGCTTAATCAGAAGTGGCAGCTGCTATGAGTATATATGCTCCTTATCAACTGGGGAGAATGAAGAGTGTATCTGGTAAAGGAATAGTAGTGAAGTGCTTTTCTGTCTCAAACCCAGAATTAATATGTAATTTTGTTCTTTGATAATTTACAGTGGTGACACAATGATCTAATGAATCTATACTGTATATTTTAAATTAAAAAACATGTTAGATGAAGTTCCTGTGCACACACTGAACTGGCTGAAGTGAATTGTTTGTAGACCACAAGTAGAATCAGGCTTGCAGACACCATGATTTGATTTTTTGTTTGATTGGGTTTTTTTCAAGGAAGGTCATAGATTGAGACTGTGTAAATTGTGCCTAAGTAATTATCTACCCATAAGTTTTTTATCCATCTAATGAAATATTTTGCTTTTTATACTTCCAAAATTAATTTAATTCTTTTAAAGAGGTTATAAATTGCACCAAAAACCACTAAAAACAGTCTTGCATACAGCTGTGCCAAGCCTTTGGCTATCATCTTCCCTAGCATTTATGAGGTCTAGGAGCATGTCTTTTTGATAGTAGTAGAATAGTAGAATCTTGGGCTTTGGTGTTGTTGAGATGTTTATGAAAATGAACTGTTTACAGCCAGTCCAACTATTACAATTAACACTCATGAGAGTTCCTGAAGTTGTAGTAGCCAAAGAACATGTACATATATATATATATATATATATATATATATATATATATATAAGAGATATATATAAA
>VZRH01004597.1:132123-144937 GCA_013397555.1 Urocynchramus pylzowi
TATATATATATATGATAGATTTATACAACATAATGAGAATGTTGTAGTTTAGTCTAAATGTTTAGTTTAGTCTAAAATTAGAATGCTATTTAGCAATTTCAAAGAGTTGTATTAATCATAAAAGACATCCACATACAATTAAATAGTATCCCTCAATTGAACCCAGTCATATTCCTATTTAAACCTAAATCTAGGAACAGCTTTGGTGAATATGAAAGAAAATATTTGTTCTGCTTAATTTCATGTTGTTATCAAGTCTTGTGTCTGAAGAATACAAGGAACAATTAACTGATGGAACTCATTGTCACAGATTATTATTTATGAGTTGCTCATGGACATGGGTTCAAGAAGGAGTTAGACAAATATTCAGGATGGGTTTCCAAGCTTACAAAAAAGTTTGATCCAGATATTGCCTGTAGTTCAGTCAGTCTCAAAACTACTAACTGCCAGATGCTGACAGGAAGGGATCACACTATAAGCAGAGGAGGAATGTGCCTCTTTGTGCCTCTCATTTTAACATATAAAATATGAGATTAAATGGCTCCTGGAGAAGGCCATTTCTCTACTGACTATTAAAGAAGACTGAGTAAGTTATACTAAGAGTGCAGCCTGATCTAAATGATTCTCCATAGTTTGTCTATTCAAATTGAAACTTAAATTCCATGGAGCAAAAACAAAGCAATTTTCTTATGGTAATTAGATGTTTATACAATAAATGAATGAAAACTCTCAGAGAGCCTGTGAATGATCAAGGTGCAGGATAGCCTCTCATAATGACAAGGAGGACTGTGTTACAATTAAACTCCTTCCAAGTAAATTAACCTCTGTATCCTGGTACAGATTTTCTTGCCTGTTCCAGTGAAAGGCTTGTCAGTGTTGGCTATCACGTTCCTGGCTGCCTGCTGCTGGGGCTGCACTGTGCTCCAGCCTCTCCCCTGTTATTTGACCCTGATGTGAAAGGGCAGGCTGTAGGGAGAGTTCAGCTCCACCTGCCTCCTCCTTCCTTCAGAGAGCAAATTATTCCCAGGAGTTGTGCAGACAGAGCTTCTTTGGCTTGTTTTGTCAAAGATTAAAGCAAGAAACAGAAAAGTTGAAAGATTAGGTATCAATCTAAAGATATTTTTTCCCTTACTCAAGTCCAAGCAATAGACTTTCTCATTTGTTTTTCTTTGTTTACCTTTCAAAAATTCAATTTAATCCCATAGCCTCATATGGAAATGAAAGCTCTAAATGCAGGATGGTTTCTTCCTCAAAGTACCGACTGCTGTGGCTTGCATGTTGCACTTCAGCAACCTTGGCATCATGGTCTGGTATCAATATTTTTAAAAGCTTATTTGTAGCAACTCAGACTTGGTTTTCTTTCCTGCAGCTAATATTCCCTATGTGACCTTGGTGTGTCACTTAAGATCCAGTCTTCTGGCTTTGAAATTAGGGGTGACACCTTCTGTGATCCTTTTGTTTTCAATTTCTTCAGTACACTGCACAGAGATGCTGATGCTACCCTTGTGCATCCTCATCCATCCTAAGTCACTAATCTTCCAGACAGAAAAGATTATTAATCTTGTCCAGGCTGGAAAGAAGGAAGTGAGAGACTGTGAGTGTTATGTCACTTCAAATGTTGGTAGATGCTCAGGTGGCCTGTTATGGTTAGGCCATGGGAGTATGTGAAGAGCACTTTAGTTGCAGAGTAAAGGAAGGACATTTTCTCTGTTCTTGTATGTTAAACAGGTATCTTTTTGAAAGGTAGATTCAGAACCAATATTATTAAACTATTAAAACCCATAATTTTTGATTTCTGAAGTTCCTTCACTGAAATGTCAGGTTATGTTCATCAGAAGAATGACATAGCAATGAAATAAAATTAAGAAATTGAGAATGTTTCCAAAGAACTTTGCTGTAAGAGTCAGCTTTATGTAAGTGGGAAAGATAGTGCACACCTGTAATGTATCTTGAAAATATGATTCATGGTATTTTCCAGGACTGGTTTATACCAGTCCTGCACCTTTCAATCCAGTGGAAGTTATTCCATTTTAACAGGAATGTGATCTGACTCCTGCTTAATGAAGATAGTGTTTATTAATTTTCTTGGAGAATAAAAATATACTTTGAGAATGTTCTCAAAACTCAACTTGAAAATTTGGACAGGAGACTCTGCCAAGTAGTTTTCATGATATGAAGTATGGAAGTTAGTTTCTGGATATTACACAGAATATTCTCTAACAACTTTAAATTCTCATTTTAAGAAGTCAGACTGCATTACTGAGAAGGGAAAGGCTTGTTAAGAATACACCTGGCAAAAAACAATATGCATTTTCTGCCAGTTCCTCACTTTCTTTCTAAAGAACAATAAAAAAACCTAAAGATATTTCCAGAATTTTTTTAGGAAAGCAGTAAATAAATGCAGAAATATTAGCCACACACTAACACTGCAGCAAATGTACATGCTAATTTATATCAGAATCCCCTTCACAAGAAGTCTTCAGATCAGGCCATGGTTTCCCATGATTCTCTTCCCACACACATTATTAATTTTTATCTTCTGGAAAACAGAAGGAAAAGACCATGCACATAAAAATCTTCCCCTGGCACAAGTGATGTGTGTTTGACTGGACCTGAGAGCTAAGAAGCCTTCACAGGCTTCTCTCATCTTAGGTCTTGTAGGTGTATGCTTTACAGGCCATATGATCAGCTGCTCCTGTTTGCTGCTCTTTGACTGAATTCCACTTTTATCACTGACACATTTAGTGCTGAGTCAGACTGGTAAATAAAAATATAATTACCTTCACTCAGACTGTGAGCTCAGAAAGTGAGCTCTTCATCTGAACTACAATAAACTCTGCAGCAATTTTCTAACCTTAAAGTCCATTGAATCCGAGTGCATTCTTATTCTTTAAATGAGAGTCATTCATATTTGTGTCCCATCTATACCAAAAGATTTTTTAACGTAGGCAGAAAAAGATACATCTTTAAGGATATAGAAGTTCTTCCTCTGCCTTGAAGGAACTTTCATTTGGAAAATAAATACAAATGTTTATTTTCTTGTTTTGCTTTCTTCCTGTTTTGTCTATGCTATATGGAAAGAAATTTCAGTTATTCCAACATTTTCATGGAATGCTCATGTCTAGATGATGGTGTGTGTTGCGTACATAGTATCTGTGTGAAATTATACCTTAATTTATGCTAAGACAAACCCATGGTTAAATGGTTTTTTAAATCTGTGAGTGTATTTCACACTTATTTCTGGAGCCAAAATTTCAGGTAGAGATATTGCTGTGGAGAATAAGGTCAGGGAACAAAGCCAGACTGAAGATGTCCTTGCTCTTTTCAGGGCTTTTAGTCTAGATGTCCTTTAAAAGGTCTATTCCAATTCAAACCATGCTATGATTCTATGCATGTACAAATCAGCAAAAATCTGTTTATCTCAGACTAGCAGAGAATAACTCCCATTGAAAACTCTGCTGTCTGGCAAAAAACATAGAATGTTTTAAATTTTTTAGCTTTTTTTATTTACTGCTGATTTACAATAACTTTGCCATAGGACAAACAGAATTTTCTACTTTACTTCCTAAAGTATATAAAGGATGAGATTAGTAACTTTGTGAGGACCAGCAACTGTCCCTTCCACTTGCATTGCCATGTATACCTGTGTCAAAGGGTAGCTGCTAAAAGTTCAGAGTCCACTGGTTACAAGTGGCACTGCTCAGATGTTGATCTGATACCATAGGATCTCCTTAGGAACCTCACAATTTATGTGATTCTGTGGTTCTAAACCTGGGCAATGTTTCCATCCAAAAAACCAGTCCCACCTCCTTCTTCATGTGCACACTAGAAATTTTTGAGCTCAGTTTTGAGATTGGAGTGCCACACAACTTCCCATGCAGATTGAAGGAGGACAAGAATGGGTCAGCAGAGTTAACTACAGGGCCAAGACTTCCCTGCATGCCAGCAGCATGGATTTCACTACACTGACTTAGCTACAAGCAGCAAATTGGGTGTTACATATCACCCAGACTAAGGCCAGACTTAACACTGAAGGTGATTAGAGTCTACTGTGCTGAGCTGCCTCCATTCACCGGATGAATGAACACCTCTCTGAGATCCTGGTGCAGCTGTCAAATAACTGGTGTCCCTTTTGTTCCCTCTGCTATTTTGGCAATAACCTCCAAGAAGAAAGTAATGAGTTTTCTTGGATTTCCATTTCTAAAATTCCATCCAGTAAAGTTAAGCAAATGGGTCTCTGTAAACAGATGACTAAACCAAAACACATTTTCTAAAGATACTTTAGACTTGAAGTGTAACCAAGAAATAAAGAGCAGAGATTTCTTTCCATACTCCCAACTGGAGACAGACAGGGAAAAAAACTTGTCATCAAAGACCTATCATTCAGGAAAAGATCTAACTTCAGATCACTAGGGTATTACAAACAGAATTGTTCTGTACTGATGACTGCAGTGAGGACTGGCAGACGCTGGCAGCAGTAAATGCCAGACATTCATAATATTTCTTGTGGGATGAAACACTGACTGCTTAACAACATTAGCAGGACTGTTCCAAAACTCCTTCCCAGAGCTCAATATCTGACCATACACTGAATACTGGGACCACACATGAACATGTTGCTCTGCTGTCTCAAAGTGACCAGACAAAATGACACTGGAATCATCACCCAACTAATAAATCTTACTGTCAGGCGGGTCTCCTCATTGGTGGTTACTTTTGGTTTTTGTTTTACTCCTAGCATCCTGTCTTGGATGACTGCATTAAGATTAAAATATTGTTTTTGTCTTTAAAAAGTATTTTTGTTCTCCCATGTGACTGTGAACAATGGGCATATGGGGAGACTGGGGGAAGGAATGAAGTATATTGTTCTTGTCACACTGTTCATTTATCATTGATGACTTATGAATATTTGCTCCTTGTGTACTGTGTGCTGCCTTGAAATCTCTGAAATATAGGAGGGAAGCTCTGTTTATGAAATGAGGAGAAGGAAAGAGAAACATTGTCAGGATCTTTGGCATTGTTTATTATCTCTGATAAACCACATTCAGTATTTTAGTGTTTGGCCTATGAGAGTTTGTCCATCTGGTAAATTCACCATAAGTGCAGCTGCATCTGGAGAATATTGAAGAAAATTTGGTTTAATATTAAAAATTTTCATGGAACTGGAATAAGCTGTACTGGTGCAAATGGCAACTCAGAGCAGCTCTGTCTAACTCTGCTAGAGGCTGGCAGTGATACAGCTGCTCTGGTGGAGAGCAGGCAAAGGCTGAAGTCACAGGAAATCCACAGGGCAGTTCAAGTCCTTGCCTGAGACACTGTAAATTACAAGTGTTTTGCAAAGACTGGTCCAGTAGACAGAGAAGACAGCTACACAACTGTAGTAACATGTGATGTTGTCTTTCTTGATCTATTTTTCATATAAATTTTTCATAAGACAGGAAAAGAACCTTCAGATTAACACATATTTGTAAGGTGTGTTTGTTTTAAGTGAACTTTTTTTGAGAGAATTCCCCATACTGCCTCCTTAAAAAGAAAAAAAATCACTTGAGAAGAAAGGGAAACATCTCTGTGTGTCTGTGGGTAAACATTCCCTGCTGGGCTCCTGGCAGGCACTGAGCCCACCCCTTCAGAAAGAAATCAGATCCTGAAGCAAACTAGGTAAAGGGAAAAAAAACCCCAAAACCTAAACTAAAAAACCCAACCTAAAAAAGCAGCTGTTAAAATATTTGGGCTTTTTCCCCTCAACCTAGTGCTACACATGTGATCATTTCAGTTGTTAGGATCATGTGCTAGAAGTCTCAGACCCTCTGCAAGGGAATATTTAAAAGAATAACATGGAGCATTCCCATCTCGTTCTTCTGAACACTGTCCTCTTCATCACTGCCTTCCTCTCCACATTCTTGGAGGACAGTCATAAGATTTATTGCATAATTTTTTGGTGGCTGTTAACCGAGTGTGCAGTTACAGCTTGGTTTAATTAAGAAATCAGAGTGATTCTTTTATGTAGGTCACATCAGTTTTTGATTCTGAATCTCATAAAGTTCTAACCTTTCTGAAAAGTCAGCAGTGTATCTATGGGTTTAAAAAAAATCACTTTTTAAAATGCTTCTGAGTGTTTTTTATGCCTGCAAATGCCATTGCTCCTCTACTAGATAAATTGTCAGAAAAACCTTTGTTTGAATATGGCCTTTGGTGAAATCTATCATTTTGCAGCAGTGTTTTCAAATAGGATTCATAAGGACAGTCTGAGCTCCCAACTGTTTGAAGCATGGCCATGTTGGAAAAGGAACAATGGGTGATTTGATCTTCCTTTCTTTGCCTCTCATCATTATTCATATCAATAGGAATTACATGAAAATCATGTATCCACAGCCCATCAGAGAAGAAGGATATGCTGGCTCAGATTTGTGATTTTTTATAAAATTATCTGAATTACTGACTTCACTAAAAGGGAGGAGCCTGATGTCTATAATGCTTATCAATTTCTTTCATTTTCTTGGTAACTGGACAGCATTCAAGTCTGTGGATATTAGCTACTGCTCTCAGAACACCACATCTCTGTGGCCACAGCACAGCTGCTCAGCACCTCATTCTCTTGTCACATTAGACTGTCAGCCTCCAGGCTTACTCCAGGTCCAGACACCCTTCCTCTCCTTTCCTCTAAAGGAATCCTCATACCCACATGAGACCTTTTAAATCAATTTGTATTATTTTAGAAAGCTTCCTGATATTTCTCTGACTCAGTATCAACAGAGTTGATGCAAGATTTGACTAATACTCCTCAAAGTACGTTTTTAGATATTAAATGAAAAGACCAGTTATGCCTAAGTAGTACAGCATTTCATCCCTGATCAAGGTTTTCATGTCCTTGAAGACACAAATTGTACAAAGAATTTTTTTACCTGTTGAGAAGGTTATAGCACCCCCAACAACATCTCTTATTTCTCAAGTAAAATAAAGAATATACAATGAGCAGTGTACAAAATCTTCATTGCTCAAGGGTAGGAGATTCCTCTGCCAAAGAACAATATTAAGTGTGCAGAAACTGTATTTTTCCAAGTATTAGTCCAATGGTCAGAAATTACCTCCTGCAGAGACTTAGGATCATTGCAGGCTGCATTACATTTTAGTGTGCAAAACCTAAATCTTTGGGTCCTCTAACTTGTAAAAGCATAGCAACACTAAATGCTTCATTTTAAAACAAAACAAAACAAAAAAAATCCCAATAATACCAGACACAAACATATAAAAATCATACTGAAACAAAGCCTTTGCTGTGGTCTGCTTTTCTTCTTTTGAGACTGGTGAAAGGACAAATAGTGTGGCAAAAAATGGCAGTCACACAAAATCCTTCTAATAAAAATAAAATTAAAATTGGCCAGTTATCTGTCCCCTAATGTGAGTGCCATATCCATCATGCCTACAGTTAAACATCTCCCCTCTACTGTCTTAGCTCCTACTGACTTTTGGAGAGTGTCCTGTCCTGTGTGATCCCCCAAACCATGCCTGGGATAACCATGCCCAAAGGCTGAGAATATGCAAGGAAGCATGTTAACACTTATACAATGGGTAGATGAGGCCAGTACCTCACCTCTATGTAATTTTCTTGTGTAGATGTAGTGTAGAGTAAGAGCCAATGCAGCCTATTAGAAAATAAGATGCAGCAGAAATGAGAAAAAGAGCAGACAGATGAAAAGAGCAAGTTCAGCAGAGTTTACAGCCTATTACCAAGGCAGAAATTCAGATCTAGGTGTTTAATATCACACTGCAGGCAAAACAGCATTATCTGCATCATCTGGAGGTAGGATGCCAACATAATGAAGCACTGTTTATTAAACCTTTTTGAAGGAGAGTTGGAAGGAATGCTATCCCTCTACATCTGTCCAGGGAAATTCTCCAAAAAAAGAGTTACAGGCTGGGTGAAGAGTCCTACTTTTCTCCCTAGCCCAATGCAGAATTGTGCTTTTCTTCTCCCTGGGTACTCCAGTCACTCCTCACTGCCTACACAGCCTTCCCACCTACACCTGCTTCTTGAGGCTGGCCCTGGCAGTAAATGCCTGTGAGACCAGGATTGCAGAGAGCAGCAGTTCCTAAGGCCAGGACTGTAGCAAGCAGTGGTTCTTATTTCAAAAGCAGGTTTCTCAAAACTGTGAAGTTGGCCTTTTATTGTGTATAGGAATTGCAATGATACCTTCCATTATTTTCTTGGGATCAACCAGAACTGAATTATGGGGAACCAGCATTGTAAAACTGAAAAGTGGCAGTGAATCACTAGGAAATATTCATAAAGCAGCATTATCTCCTGAGTGTTGGCAAAAAATTATGCCTTAACATAGCTGCTAGAGTGGTCTGGATAGCAAGAATGACCTCCTATAATTGAAGTTCCAGCAGCTTCTTAATTGAAGTGCTCCTTCAATCACTGGTAGCCAAATGTCACTTCCAAAAATTACATTAGCCAAACTTCCTATCATTGCATTTCTTCCTTCTCTAATGTTTGCATGCCAATGTATGCAAAAAAAATTGCAAAGCAAAAATGCTTTTGCTGAACATTAACTTACTGAGCAAGATAAGGAGGCACAAATGTTTTTATTGCCATAGATGCAGGATGGGTATAGGTACCTTCTAGTCACGAGGCAGTGTTGATTTAAAGCAGCTGTGCAGTTCCAGCCCTCTCATTTGAAGATCTGGTTATTCCCCACCCCTCAGGCTGCAGCTGCATTTTGCAGAGGCAGCCACAAAGTTTTTCATTCAGTTCTAAACAATTGTTTGTTATCTTTGCTTCCTTAACCAACCTTCTGTGTGAGTTGGGTGTGTGGGATTTCATTATTTTGCAGTGAAACATGAAAATTTGTCCTTACAGGTGACAACAATAAATAATAATCTCCTCACTGTTTCTTTTGTGTCAGAAAAACTAAACAATAATTTTGACTGTGACTTTTTTATACAATTTTTTAATGTCTAGTTGTAAACCAGTTGGTTTATAATTTTATTCTAGAATGCTTCCTTCCCTTCCCCCTCATTTTTGCTAAAGTAATCTGTATTTTCCAGCAGCAACAGGGAAACTGTGCCCTGAAGCAATCCCATAAACACTTGCAAAAGGCACAATTTTTCACAGTCATATATTCATAAAGCAAAAAACTGGGTAGCTTCATGCAGCAATAGCACAGGGCTGCAGACAGGCTGTCTAGTGGATTGTGCACTAGGCTGGGATCCAGGAATGCTTGAATCCGAGCGCTGGCGCTTCCACCAGCTCGCTGTGTGGTCTTGGGCCTGAGCAACTTGCTCATGTGTAAAAGGAGGATAATAATATTTGCCTGTTTCACAGGAGTCAACACCCCTGAGTTAATGTTTTTGCAGGACTCTGAAAGGCTGAAGAGCTGCCAAAGTGTTAAAGCCTCTACCAAGCAAGGCATTTGTCTATGCATTTAGAGTAAAACTTTCTTTAGTGAGCAAAAACATTTCAACCATTTGCAGAGCTTTGCATTGTTGGATATTCAGTGATGTTTTCAATTTCTAGGAGTCAAATTAGAAAGAATTTTTTAAAAGAGGACGAAAGCAGTGTTATTGCACTTTCTGTGCACTTCAGTGGACTTGCTTATCCCTTTGTCATATGCTCTATACTTTATATTGTACACTAGCCAACTGCTAGATTCCCAGATCCACTGCTGAATTTAGACAAGTGCAATCTATTGAACTCATATGGTCTTTGTTTGCTCATCTGACATTTATGCAGTAAATCTTTTTTAGTAAAGCTAAACTAGCTGACATTACAAGATATGCAAAATAAAATCAGGATAATCTAGGATAAAATTACTGCAGGCAAGGGCAATATTAATTCTATCCTCTTGAGCTATCAAGGAACTAAACCTTCCAGAGACAGAAAGTGTTTGCTGTTATGCTGGGAGTCCTGCATTTAACCTGACACAGATGTGAAGATGCACTTTGAGAGAAATTCTTTGCAAAAGTTCTGTAAAACTACTTAGTGTTGAACTCTGGAAGAAGAGGAGAGCTAATTTTAATTTTTTAAATAGAAAATCCTCCTCTCCTCCTCTCCTCCTCCACAGTACAACTCCATGAGTGGATGAAACCATATGTGAACTGAGGTTGAGTTTCAAGAGCCATTTTGGTCAACATAACAAATGTTTCAAAAACCATGAAGCATTCTGTTTAAATGTTTCTGTTATGCCATTTTTAAGCACCTTATGGGATTCAAACATCAGAAAGCAGTAATTAGTGTTAAGAAGCAATGCCCAGCATCTTTCATATAAAAGCAGCATCTGCCTCTGTGAGTCCTTTCTCTGCTTCAATCCAATGGAACCTTTATTCTTAGGACTTTTCTCTAGTGCAAAAAAACTTCAGTAATGCAAAAGAAAAATAATTTGAGCTTAATTTAGATCAAGCTTGGCCAGCCTGTCAGTTGATCTGTCTTACAGAACAGTCTGGTGAATACATTGCACTGGCTCTGGCATGCCTTGGCAGAGCACATTGGGAGCACAGGAGAGAAGAATGACTGAAGAATAAGAGAAAGAGAACTACTGAAATTTTTTAGGGATCAGCAAGTATGTAGTTTAATTCATTTAGATACCTAGAGTCTTAATAGGGCTATGACCAGCTGTATAGGCATTTTCCAAGTTGCAGGCTGAGTAGCAAGAAGGTCATAACTCTTTTCAGTTTGAATAAAGGTGCTGAGATCATGTGTTGAGACCAGTCAGTTGAGCCAGCCCCTCTTCTGGCTGCACACATACTGAGTCCAGTGTGAGGGAGGGGCAGAAACCCACTGCCCTGGGTAAGAAAGGATGAAAGCTCCATATTTTTTTCACAGAAACCAGTCAGCTCTGATTCAGCACAAGCTGAAGTCATACCCTAAGAAATATCTCAGTGGGGAAGAGGAAAGAAATCCTTAATTTGAACAAATCCCAAAGAGAGACCTAAGGTTTATAAAACTAAAGAATCACTAGTGTTTTACATGAGGATGAAAAGATCCTGTGACAACCAAGGTTCTTGGCTAGGAAGTACATTCAGGCTGAGGAGGTGAGCTACAGAGGGCAAAAGAAAGTTTGAAACCTAATCTAAATACTAATTGAAACTGGTTTGTTTGTTTCCTTTTGTCACAGCTGTATCTTTAGCTGCTTTGCTTTCATTTAACATATTTCATCTTAGCAAATTACAGACTTTTGTCTCTATGGTAGTTGAGTTCAGAATGGTTTCAATGTGGCTGCTTTATGTCAAGGTCTCCCTTGGAAGGAGCTAGTCTCTAAATTTCCCTGTGCTTTACAGTGCTCTTCCCCCTATTCCACCAACTCTATTGTGTTGTGGAACAGAGCAGTACAGCACCAGGCTGTGCAGCAGCACCTGCCAAGAATGCTCTCTTTGCTTGCAATGATGTGCCATCTAATATGTCTGAAACTAAAGGTTCCTGCAAATTACTATCCCAGCTCCTTCACTGCCATGTTGATGGACAGGGGAGCTGCTTTTCCCAAAGCTCTGGAACACAGTTGTTTATATCACATTACTTGCCTTAGAATCAGAGAATCTTTTAGGTTGGCAAAGACACTTAAGGTTATCCAATCTATTGATCTCAAGGAGACATATTGCAATTACCATATTTGAGTATTTTCTATAGGAAAGGAGTTAGAACACATTACTTTGTTTTTTTTTTTTTGATATTTAATAATATTGCATGCATATGCAATATGACATTTTATATAATTATATATGGATGTATACAATTTAACTGTAACTCATATAAGACATATTGAATTATTGGAACAATAGAATCATGTGTTGGAAGGAACCTTAAAGATCATCTACTTCCAATGCTCCTGCTGTGAGCAAGCACATTTTCCACTAGACCAGGTTGCTTAAAGGTCCATCTAACCTTGAAAACTTCCAAGTGCCAGATGTAGACAATGTGTAGCAGAATTTTTGATCACAAATGTTTGACCTTTTCTGACCAATGAGAAGGCTGAACAAGAACACAGAGCTGTAGATAAGAGATTCTCATGAATATGTAAATATCCACCTTCAGGGAAACAATATTTTCAAATTTAAAAGCCATTTTTTTTCCTTTTTTTTTCGCAAAATAATATAAACTATATCATATTCTTAAGCTTCTGACACCACAAATCAGTTTCTTTGTTTTTATATCCAGATTTATTACATGTTATTGGTATAGCAAGCAAATAGAAGCAATCAAAATCTGTCATCCTTAAATTATGGGAATGAGTACACCAACAGCATCACTTTTGAGCACCATCTTAAAACATCCTTTAAAAATTCCAGAAGTCTCACTCTAATCTGCTTGACCTTCTACACACAGAGGTAGAAGAAGAGGATTAAATGAAAATTGTTTGAGAATAATGAAGGAGTGATGAGTATGATTTCTAGGTACCATTTTTACCTACCATTTGTTACTCCTGCAATTTTGCTTGAATTGCAAAATTTGCATTTTGCATTGAAATTTATTCAAAGTCTCACATTTTTTACAAGGAGACACTGATTTCCTTTACTGATTAGCTGAGTGACTTGGTGTCACAAATCCTACTTTATGCCTGGCACAGGCCCTTTACACTGTAGCTTGCAATTCTATAATTTTCTCATTGGCAAAAATTGTGTTGCTTTTCTTTAGACAAGATTGTGGAGACTGGAGACGGAAAAAATCTATCAGTTGCAAAACCACCCCATTTAGACCCATCTGTTTTTCTTGTTCACAGTGCAGGAATCTCAGTCATTTTTTCCCATATGTGTCCTTTTACATTTTAATAGTTCCACAACAAGATTTGCTACTGCTTTTGTCAGAAAAAAAAAAAAAAAA
>VZRH01004597.1:145193-158457 GCA_013397555.1 Urocynchramus pylzowi
AAAAAAAACCAAACATTCTAAAAGACCCTCAAGACCAAGAAATAGTTTCAAATATGTGGCCTGTATTTGACATTTCTGCATTTTTTTTTCTAGATGTATTTTCCCTGTTTATATTCTAAGAAATGGCCTGTTTCACTGCTATTTAGAGCAAGCAGAGATTTGTAGAGCACTCTTGAAATAGACAGACAGGAAATGGGGCTAGATTTACAGTATGCTGAACTCTGTGAACCATCCAAACCTGCAATAGCATGAACTAATTCCTGCTAACTCTGTTCCTGCCCTTTTATATTCTAGCTGCACTTGGAGGACTAGAGTGGCACATAACCCATCATTTACAACTACATAATCATTGTTTCTTTCTCTCTTTTAGACAAAAATCTTGAAAGGAATAAATTCACAGGAATTTTTTAGTGCCATCAAAGTAGGCATGTTGTATCCTACATGCATTGTGTAATGTCAGCTGAGGGCCTGTATTTAGTACAGAGCACTGTATCCTGCTGCTAAGGTACTTCCACAATAATGCAATAATTGAGGTTGAGAGTTAGAAAGACAGCTAGACACATGCAGGTTTCTAAAGGTTTTACACTGTTAAAAATAATTTAAAAGCAGTAATATGATTTAGACTTGGTTAGATTAGGACCTTTTCACCTAATTTAGTTACTCCCAAGTTACAAAGAATAGTTTGACTTTTTCTACCTGTTCTTTTCTGTGTAACTGAAATGGGGCTTATCAAAGGAGATGAAGTGAACTACACTGAATCTTTGCCACCACATTTTGCTGGTTATTGGGCTGGGAAAAGAACACCACCACACAAATGCCAAATAGCCATGAGATACTCTTGTCTTCTGTTTGCACAATTCCTTACCTTCTGTTTATGTGTAGTAGAACAATATTGCACTTATTTGTTCTTTATTCTTGAAACATCTTTGGAGCAAGGTAACCTTTGAGTTTCTGTTACTTTTCTTCTACCTCCTTGTGCTACAAGTACAGTCTGTCACTAAAACTCAGTTTCATCTCTGAAAACCACTAAAATAAACTGCCCTTCTGCTGTAGAAACTGCTGTTCATTTGATGCTGCCTGACTTTATTGTTTTATAAAACTTTGATTTGCCCATCTTCAGTTCTCTGACTGTCTGCAGGAAGTGCAAGGATCAGCAGCTATTGTAACTAGACAATAACAGTAGGAACAGGCAATGCCAACAGGTCTGCAAGGAACTGCAAGCAAGAGCAGTCGCCTCTGAAAATTACAATGGAGAAAGGAGGAGCCCTGACTTAGCAATGATGAGAATCTTGTAAATGACTTTACAAGAGCATTGCCTGTGTAAGTCTCATGAATGATATTTTCTTAGGAGCTTATGTCAACAAACTCACTTTAAGAGAATAAATAATGGCAATATTGATAAATAACATTTTGCTGTCATAATCACACTGTGATCTCGCATTGCTTGTAACTTTCTTAGCTAAATTGAATACTGTGGTTGTCTATAAAAAATAATTTCATTACTATAGTAGCCATTCATTTAATGAAGAAAATACTTTTCATGAAAATTGAAATTGGTCTAAATTACTTTTTCTTTTTCAAAAAGAAAAGGATTTTCTGTATGCAAAATAAAAATCAACATTGAATAGCAACATCATATGACATAGGACATCAGTAACAGAAAAATCACCTTAAAAATGTTCTCAGTAGACTACTGATGAATCATGAATTGAGTATTGTTTAAATAAATGGTTTGCAAGTTAGCTTCCAATAAGACACATAGCATTCACAAAAAACCTAATCAAGTAAATTATTGCATTAAACCAAAAGTAGATTCACTGGTAGATCTATCTACTAAAATTACTCAAGAATTTTTGCCATGAAAAGATGAAACAATGTCCTGAAGGAAAACAAAATTATTAAAGGAACAGAGAGATGATTTATTTCAATTTAAAATGACAAGAAATCTGTCAGGACTGATAAAATATTTTCCTCTTCTAGTTCGAAATGGAAAGCTGTGGCTTAAATTCTGCTCAGTATAACTGCTCAGTGGGTGTTAATTTTTCTAATTATGATTCATTATCAATAAAGGAATAAGTAGAAGACCAAATGAAAGACATTCTGATCTAAGATATGGACAGAAATTACATGTTCTTTGAAACTTTTTCAGGTGGATATACAGGATTAGGACTAGAGTGGAGGATGACTGGAACCCTACCCATTTGCCATGAGTTTTTAGGGGTCTAAAGACCCCTAAACCTCCTACCATTTTTCAAGAATAGTTTCATATTTTGTAATTATTTTTATTAGCTCAAAGGATTAGAAGACCAGATTTTGGCCACATGGCTTCATAGAAATACAGGAGAAATTGTACTGAGACAGCAAACCTGTCCAGTACCTTGCACATGGCTTTGAATTTGTTTTTTCTCATGTCTTTTCAATGTCTTTTAGCAGTTATTCAATTTTCATGAGAACCAGGGTCTCCTGGGTCTGTCACCCAGAGCTGTGCTTACAGTCACACTGTTGCCTGTTATACACCAGGCTGGCAGAGCTGCTTTAATGCAGAAAACCTAGAGCTGCACCTTGCCTTGCCTTGCCTTGCCTTGCCTTGCCTTGCCTTGCCTTGCCTTCCTTCCCTTTCCCTTCTCTTCCTTCCTTTTATATGTAGGTATGTAGGTTTGTACCAGAGCAGGTTCAGCATGGAACTGTTCTGTAGAAGAAAGTGTGGAATTTTGTTCCTACTCAGTGAAGTATTTACCAGAGAAGTCAGTGGGCATTGTCTCTGGCTGGGCAGGATGATGAGATGGTTCTCATGGTTTCTGAAACTCTTGTTCAAGATGTCAGTCTTAAAGACCTGCTGCAGTCTTTTATATTCTTAATATTTTCTCTCTTTTCTCAAAGTCCTGGGCAAAAAGCAGAAGCTTTAATTTTACAAGCAATTTTTCTAGATATTTTAGAAGTTTATTTATTATGTTCTTTCAAAATATGCTACTCTGTTATTTTGATACTGTTTTCCTCTCATTTCTGTATGGCTGCAGCACAATGAAATCTTAATTCCTTTTACAGTTTATTATTGTAAACACAGTTGACTGACTTTTAAATTTTTTCCCAGTTTGCCCATTAAATGTATTTAAATGCATTTTAATGTCATAGAGAAATGTGTTTAGATTGCCTGTGGTTCTGCTTGTCTATCAATGAAATGCTACTTAAATGTATTTAAATTAGTTTAAATGCACACACACATTCCCTGGAAGGGAAATTTCTGAACTCTCTTTTTAACAATACTTATATATTTTATAGCGACAAGGACTTATTTTCATTGCAAAAAGCATGCTTCTTAATTAACATATTCAAAATAAAGAAATTATATATTTATGGCAAGTTCAGAAGAAAGAAGTCAGGAAAAAAATCTTTAATAGAACTTCTCAGGGAACATAGTTAGAAAAGTCTAATATTTAGAGTCCATTCTTGATAACAATTTAAAGCCAGACTGTATAAAATGGATCAGAATATAACAGAAAAAAATCCTTGAGTCTGATCTCTGCTTTAGCCAAGATCACTGATTATAGTGGACTTTTAATCTCTGATGTCTGCAGTGTTGCTATAGGGAATCTATTCTGCCATATGCTTGATACAATAGTGTTGGAAGCTCCTCTAGTGATGGATGTGAAAAGAAAGGGCAAAGAAAATAACAGTAATACTACTAACAACAACAGCAACAATAACAATAATAATAGTAGATAAAGACTCTTCTTGAGGAAGTCCTGATGCAATTGGAGAAGATCAGTACAAGATATTCTTCCTGAATATTTGCTGTCTTTACAGAGATAGCAAGGGTCAGAGCTCTTTTATTTCTCACTGCTGATGCATTATTTTCTCTCATGCTGTGTTTTGCAACCTTTGAAGCCAGAAGACAGATCTCTAAAGCATGAATAATGTATATAGATTTTTTTATGTGTAAAAGATCAACCTACCTCCACTGGTGACTGGGCATGTTGCAGGTGGATGATAATTTAAAAACCATAAAATTTACATAATTACCAGTTATAGAGCTTTATTAGTAAGCACCTCAGTTTTTGCTTCTGCAATTAGAAGTGTAAAAAAAGCAGTTAAAAAAAAATCTGTGATTATCACAGTTAATTAATTTACGTGAAAGACAGAAAGATAACCAAAGCTGATTTGTGTCTCAGAGAATTTGCAAACCTATTCTATATGCACTGCAAAATGACAGTGGTAATGATATTCAAAAGCTTGAGAGTTGCAACCACTATATGGTTCTTATTTTGGGGTAGAGCAAAACACCTCGGACTGAAGGAGTGACATCAATGAGAATATAACAAATACTTTCTGTGAGCAGTGTTTTAACATCACTTCTCTGTCAGAAAAGGGAAAGGCTGTATTCCTTTGGGTACATGGGTGTGTGCTTTAACCATGCTTTTGTTCTATTTAATATTTCTGCTTCATTATTTTGACTGTCCAAATAGTAAAATTGTCTATTCATAAAAACACATTCAGCAATTATTTATTTCTAAACCCAAAGTCTATAACATGAACAGTATCTTGTCTCCCCAGAGAATGCTTTAGAAATTTTCAAAGAAAGCACCTGTGTCCTAGAAAAGGTTCATTCATTAGTGCCAGGAGGAAAACAATCCTGCTTTCTCATACCCTGTAATCTCAGTAAGTATCTAGCTGCCAAAAAACAGCATGTAGAAGACATAATGAAATGTGGATGATCTAGGGAAAAAAAAAGTTGTAATTAGCAGAAATGATGGTGTTTACAAATTGCAAAGCACAAGAAAGTTGTAGCTTCAGAAATCCAAATATTTCTCTCTGCCTGCTTTCGTGTTTAAACAGTATCCAGCCAAAATCAATTTTTTGACATACACAGTCTGCAGGCAGGACAGGATCACATTAGAAGGATCCTGTGGAAGGCTCCCTCTTGACTTCTTTTCTCAGATCTTTCTCTCTGAGTAACTCCAATTGAAGCAGCAAGTCCTTCTTTCATTGCCCCTGCCATAGAGAGAGCAGAGGAACTGTGTGAAGTTTAACTCTCCAAAGAGGTGAGTCAACTGAAGTTTTACATTGTGTTTTATTTAATTTTTAAATCAATCAATTATCTCTTAGAAAACATTCTACATTCACAAAACAAACAAACAAACAAAATAGATATATACACCAATCTCTCAGGCTGGATTTCTGTTGTACCCAGGGCAGCTTACTGAGTTTCAGAATTTTCACCACACTTTTAAAAAGCCTCTCATTTTCACAGTGGTTTTAAAAACCTTATGGACTTTACAAAAGATGTGCAACTTTTGCCACTGATCTCAAAGTTCTTTGGTGAAAAAACCTGCCAGGTCAGTTCACCTGCTCCTCGAGGTGCTCGGTGCCTGGTCTGTTACAGCTGGCTGAGTCTGGCTGCAGCGTGGCTCACAGCCACCACAGTCCTATTACTCTCAGAAACTCTGCTGCAGGCATCACTACCCAGGAGCACCTACTCTGGGATTTCTGGAGAGTGAACATTTTATATATAAGAAAGAAAAGATTACTTATAGTAAGTCACGCTCTAAAAGGCAGTAAATGTATGTATGTGTAGCTGACATAATCTGGGGAAACACTGAATAAGAAAGAAACAAAGGAAAATTATGATTAAAATAATATATACATCAAATATTTACTCCTTTCAGAGGTAAAATAGTATTACATTTTCAGAAAACTATGCTTTTTGGATCTATAACTACTCCTAAAGACCTAGAGGTTTTGAAATTTTTCAAAATATTGTATTAAATATTAGTTAGGACAAGGCTTCAATAAGGTCCACTGTGGTTTACTAGGTAAAAATGTTAATATCACTTATTTTTATTAATTACATTAATCTCTAAGATGTACTGCTTCTTTGTTCATTTCTAGTGTGAAGTTGATAAATCTGATTCAAGCTGATTAAGGAACAGGAGGATCAGAAATAATTAAAAGGAAATAAAAGATTTATGAGTCTCTTTATATTGTATTAAATAATAATAATTTCAGCCACAGTAATTGAATATGTCACTAACCTTGCATGTTTTGATACATCAATTGCAAGTCAAATAACATGCTTCATAGAAAATAAAAGCAAAACAGATATCAAAGGAGGAAAGGTAAATGTTCAGTGAAAGACTAAGTGTAAAGTTCTTGCCAGAAGACTGAGAAGAAATAAAATCTGTCCTTACTCCCATTAAGTGAAAGTAGAACTTCTTTAGCATAAATTGCCATTGAAGATATGGGAAATCTTCATAAGTTGCTGATCTCCAATGTTGAGGATGCCTATTGGATTCTCACACTGGTTTGATGAGAGGGTTTGTTCTTATTCTTCATTGAAAAGCTTATTTATGCAGTGATAAAACTGTAATACTTTTATTTCTTTGAGTAGGGCTTAAAACATGGCTAAGCAAATAGATTGTCATCTGTGGGACACACTGTCCTGGTTTCAGCCACCCTAGAGTTAATTTCTTCTCAGTAGCTGTTACAGTGCTGAGCTTTTGGATTTGGAGTGAGGATGGTGTTGATAACATTGTAGTTTTGATTTTTTGTTAAGTCATGTTTATCCTAATTCAACAACTTTTTTTTTCTTGTCTCATGCCAGTGAGGAGGTACATGAAAGAAACTGGGAGTGAGCATAGCTGGGACAGGTGACCTGAACTGACCAAAGGGATATTCCACACCCTAGAATGCCATGCCCAGTATATAAACTGGGGGGAGTTACCTGACCTGGATTTGGGAAGGAGTTTTGGCATTGGTCAGTGGGTAGTGGGCAGTTGCATTGGGCATCACTTGTTTTTTTCATTTTTATTATCATTGTATTTTACCATTATTATTGTATTTTATTTTAGATTAATAAACTGTTCTTAGCATACAAGTTTTACTTTGATTCCCTTTCCCATTCATCTGGGGGCTGGAAGAGAGAGGGAGGTTGAGTGAGTGGCTGCATGGAGCTTAGTTTCCAGCTGGGTTTAAACCATGACAAATGTTTCATGAAGGACAGGAACAAAGTCAAAAAGAATATTGTCAAACTGCAAAACTTTATTAATTTATTTTCATGTATTAGTGCTGTGCTTCCTCCTGCTTGAAACCACATTTTATTTTCTCTCTGTAGATTTCCTCATTTTTGACAAGCATTGTGCTTTGAACCATTGGGTAATACAGACCAGAAGTGACTAAAGGGGATCATCTAATTTAGACCTCTACTCAAAGCAGGGGTGACTCCAAGGTAAGGTAAGATTGCTCAGGGTCTTGCCTGGTCAAGTACTGAGTTATTCCAAGATTGGGTCTTCTACAGCTTCTCTGGACACCCATCCCTGTGCTTGGCTGCCCTCACAGTCACTGTTCTTTGTTTGCAGTTAGCTTTAGTTTCCTTTGCTGCAGCTTGTGACCACTGTATCCTCTCCTTCACTGTGTACTTCTACTAAAAATTCACCCTCATTGTCTACATAACCCCTCTTTCATAGCTGAAGACTAAAGCTGATCCTTCATTAGCCTTTTCTCCAAGCTGAACAAACCCAGCATTCTCATCCTTTCCTGACATGACATGCATTTCCCCCTTCCATCATTTTGATGCCTCTGTGGTGGGTTCTCCCCAGGTTTTTGCCCTCTGTTGTGTAGAGAGAGAACAATATTTCAGTTGTGGTATCATGAATGCTGGATAGAGAGAAGTAATCACTTCCCTCAGTCTGCTGGCTATGATTTTGCTAACACAGCCCAGTATTCAGGAAGCTTTCATCACCAACAGACCAGACTCATTTTCTGTTTAACTGGATTTGCTATCTAGCCAGAATTCAACCTAACAGTTATCACAGGAGACTTGCTTGGACTGGTACTTAAATACCTTAATTTCTACAATATTAAACAGTTAAAGAAGTAGAGGAAAGAGTATTCACGTGCTTCTTACTAAAAATGTTTCCCCATTATTAGATACATATATTTGTTTTCTTATGGTTTGAACATCTATTGGAATTATTGAGCATAGCCATCAGCTCTCAGTTTACATAAGGTATACATTCATTCCTTTATGGAATCTGGTGACTGAAACAAGAACAGCCTCCACCCAAAACACAGATACTTATCAAGAGGTGAGATAATTCATAATCCAAAATTTTATTGGTATTTTGTAAGTACTTGGAAAAGAAGCATCAGACATATGAGAAAAGCCACAAGAGGAGCAGATGAAAGCAAAGATCCAGTGGGTACATATGTCAGAGAAAGGCCTGTACAGAGATTTTGCAGTTGCTTTGCCTTGAGAGAAATTATAACCTAAATAAAGAGTGAGAGTAAAACATTTAGAATATACCAAAACCATACTACTAGAAAGGAGGGCTTTTTTCCAACTGTTAGCCCTGGGTGATAAATATACCCCTATTTATTTTTCATCACTATTAGGAAGACATGACTTTTATTGGGAAAAAATAGTTCTTTTTATAGTGTAAATCCTCTCAAGTGTCTAATTTGCTTGAAGAGCAAATAGCTTTACAACCTAGCAGATGGTGAGATTTGAAGAGAATCTACACACCAAAAATGTACCAATCTAATTGGCTGTAGACTAACACTGTACAAACACAATGCTCCAAGGAACTCGGTTTTAATTGGGTGGTTTGATTACAGTAACAGCCTTCTTCCTGTAATCTTGGTCTGAGTGGTTCATACAGGTATTTTTAATAAAGTTAAAAATTCTTAAAGCTGAATTGACATAAGGATCTGGGGTTGAAGAGCCCTCACCAGAACACTTATTTCTAGCCAGTATCAGTTTGTGCCCTTTGACTGTAGAAGACAGCAGAGCAGTGAACACAGACATGGCTGTCTAGGCTGAGTCAGGTGAATTAGATACATGAAAGAAGTCACTCAGTGACTTGTCTGGAAAGAAAGCTGTTTCCTTCTACTGAAAATGAAGTCCCTTTCTGCTTAGACACTGAAGAAGTGTTACATATATCCTTAAGGTGATAAGGTTTAGTGTCTAAGACACCCAGTGAGCATGTGTGCTGTGCAAGGGAATAGAGACATCAGTCTGACAAATATGGCATTTGAAAAGACATAGGAACTTTGTGGTACTACATTACAACCCTTGTATATCTGACTTAATGGATTAGAACTTTTCTTTTTTACATGTATATCTGTGGCACACCTATTTATAAACTCTATGCACAGGCAAGAGGAACCTTCTAAATATTCCCTCTCCTTTCTTTTACACCATGCTACAGCAATGAAGTTGAAATGCAAGTATGGGGTCATTTCATGTTTTTGTAGGACTAGAATACTTCAGCTCTCCCACTTCTCTTCTTAGCCTGCCCCTTTCCAGTCTCTGATGGGTCATGTTTATGGAATGTACTCATGACAGTGTTCATGTAAGTGAAATGCCTTTGTTCTAGGAATGCACCAAGTAAAGAATAAAGCTTTGTTTATCAATACTTTATGAGTCCACAGTATTATAATCTCAAATTTTGAACTAAAGTTGAAAGTACAGTGCAGGGCAATTTAGAAGGGAAGGTAGGGGAGAATATCTGTCTTTAAGGTCAGTTCCAGCCCAAACAATTCTATGATTCCATGAAAACAAACATGAAGACATGCAGAAGAGAAGCTTCTTTCCTTCCTTTCTGCATGGGTGGTGGCTCTGCACTGAATTACGTGTTGGTGCCACACCCTTATGCCAAGATGTATGATACAGATATGCTCGTGTCAGTAACAGAAGAGCAGAGATACACCCTGACACACCTCTAATCCTGTTCCCTTTTCCAATTTTGGTACTTTTTAATGGTAGAGGAGCTGGGGCACCATATACCACTGAGGAGTGTGTGATTGGCAACTGTACTGGAGCAGTGCAGAGATGGAAAGTGGGGTGGTGATGGAAGATGAGGCCCTGGTAGCCTGACCTTTTTCCTCCCTGGTAACACTTGTGACAAAAGGACTGATTGGCATACTTAGCTGGTATGTGGGAGTTCTGTCTTTACATTTAATATGAAATTTAAAAACTAAATTCCTAAGCCAATGACCCAACCAATATTCTGAGTGCTGGTATTCTGAGATAATTTGCTTTTTATTGATGCTGTCCTACTCTGCATCAAGTACTGCATTTGCTAGCTGTTTAAAACACACAGGGGAGATAACAAGTATTCTTTTAAATCCATGTTCTGGATTCGACCTCTGTTTTAGATGGATCTGAGTGTTGATCTCCCACCTCCTACATGGTTATTCTAACCACTGCACTCTGTGGTATAGGACTAGCAGCAGTGTTGTGAATCTATTTCCTTCATTTTTATCAAATATCTTGCCCAAATCAAGATATTTCTACAGTGCTGAAGAATTATTTCAAAATTAAACTGTTGTTTTGTAAATCACTATTTTCCACCAATTCAGTATAATTTCTAGTTCTTCAAAACATTTCTGTTTTCTTCTTTTGCCTGACAAATAGATAATTTTGCTAAGAGAGTTTCACTCAGCTGTACTAATATGGGATCTAATACTAGTCAATTTTTTTAGTCAAAATGAGTTACATTATTGCTTTGATAAATCTAATAAAGATCTAATAACGTTAGAATTTGTACAGCACATTTTCATTGAAGTCAAGTGCACCATGCTGGTTCTCCAATCCCTGTAAACATGTTTGAATAAAAAAATTCCAGCCACAAAAGATATCACAAAGCACTGACCAAAACCTGCTCTCATTTATGGAACTTTGATACCAGGTAGGTTGCATCTGGGCAAACAAGAGCAATGTCTTAACCTGGACTGAACTTAGCTTACTCCTTTCTAGAGGAAGATAAAATATAAGCCTTCAGGATATTCTTCTGAGTAGAAATGTTTTGGAGACTGCTTTTCCTATTGCTAGGATCATGAAATGTCATTTTTTTTAGTTTTCCCTAAGCTTATCAGTTCTAAAAATATTTATCTTGATAAAATAAAGCAAAGATTTAACTAAAACTTTAAACTTATTTGGCTTTTTTATTAGAAATCTAAAGTATCAACAAGGTTGGAAAACTGCTTTATGTGCCTGCTGAGTTAATCTGAACCAAAATTTATTTGCGAAGAGACTGATGATTTTGAATTATATTAATACAAAGCATCATGGAGAATATTTAAATTCAAAACCTGGGGAACATAACCACTGCTGTGTAATTTTCACTACTGCTTAAATCTAACACTCAAAGTAAAACAGAATAGAAAAATAGAAGTCAGAGCAAACAAAAAGAAAGGGGGAGAAAAAAAGTGCAGTTAAGCATACAGATGAAAACCAATCTCTTTGATTAATGAATTTTACCAAACTATCAGGTTGATTTTTTTTTAAGCAAACAAAACTGTCTGTAAGTTATCTGCTTAGTATAAAACAGCACTCTCTTACTGATACGAATGAAAAAATGAATCCCAGGCAATTATAGATGTTGTGCTAATTTTTTTTTTTGCCTATTTCAAAATACACCCCATTAAATAGAATTGTAGAATCATAGAATGGGTTGGGTTTGAAGGGACTGTAAAAATTATCAAGTTTCACCCACCTGCCATGGACAAGGATACCTTCCACTGGACCAGGTTGCTCAAAGTCTCATCCAACCTGGCCTTGAACATTCCCAGGGATGAAGCATCCATGACCATCCATGGTCAGCTTGTTCTGGTGCCTTATCATCTTCACCATAAAAAATTCCTTCTGTACATCCAATCTTAACCCACCATCTTTCAGCTGAAAATTATTATCCCTTGTCTTGTCCCTATAAGCCTAGGTAAAAAAGTGTCTCAAAAGTATTGGGGTAAAAAAGTGTCTCAAAAGTATTGGCTTAACGTATTTGTTAATACGGACTTCAGCCCAAATAAATCAGTTTAAGCTGCAACACATTTTAAATAATGTCTCAGGAAGCTGCAAGGAACAGTTATAAGAATAGAAATTTCCTCTTCTTGCAAAACAGATATATCCCAGCTCAGAAGCATTTCTGTGCCAGCCTGGACTTCTTAGACCTCTGAATAGCAGGAAACAATTGCAAGTTGCAGATTTCACAAATTGTGTATTTCTCAGGTAAATTTGATCTTTAGAAGGATCAGTAAATGATTTACCAAGGCATAAATCACTAGTTGTAAATTTCATTAACCACAGCAATTATAAAAGTTGTGACTATACTTCAAGTCTTTCCTAATTTTTCCTCCAAAATGCTTTCTACCATGACAAGAATCACACAGCTGGTGTTCTTTGTTTCATTTGAAAAGAACTTGTCATACACCACAGATGAAAGTTCAGCTTCTGTGCCTGGAGCAGAATGGACCTGTCATTTATATAAAATCAGTATCCAGGTGCTGTCAGTTGTTCTGCTCTGTTATTAGCTGAGACTTAACCAGTTACTCAAAGGTGAATAAAATACTGATATGGGGGAGGTTTGTCCTGATACATGCAGTAGTATAAATCTAAGACTATTCAATATCAAGTAGAAAACCTCAAAATTCAAGTCAGTGAGGTCTTTTCTGCATTCTGTGCTAAAAGTGAAAAAATAAAGGAATAGCTGAGATAAGGTATTTCTGTGACAACCTGGTCTACAATCAGAGAATCAGGATGCATTTCTTCCAGAAAGGCAAGATACTGCAATTCAGCTCCTCTTGACAAAGCCATTCAGGGGCATTTCCCTTTTTTATGAAGGGAAAACATTAAAAATCACTTGATTGAATTAAAGATTATGTTCAATGTAACTATTTGTGCAGCCAAAGTAAACCAGTGGAATTATTTTCGAAATGAAAGGGTAACTGGAAATATTTTACTCGTTAGTGGCATCTATATCCCAAATTTCAAGCAATTCTCTGAACCCATTCTAGTTGCTGAAGAAGAAGAGCACACTGCATGCTGAATGTTATTGCATTAATCAATGCTTAAAATCTTGACCTTAGTAAAGTTTAAATTAGCTTAGAAGAAACAGAAGTCAATTCATGTCTTTGTTGCCACTTGAAAGCCCATATATATTCAGAATGAAAATAATAGACAGTAGTGATTCTACTTGATAATAGATTAATTTTCTTGACTAAACAAGTATTAGGACTTTGCATTCCTGAGCAGTACAATCAGAGATGAGCTGCATGGTGGTAAGCTTCTGGAGTGTGAATTTACAGGATCTGTAGAAGTGAAATGGATGTGACAGAAGGACAAGTGCAAAACGTACCTCCAATTTCAGGAACAAGCCCACATGTTCAAGTACACAACAATGAGATAAAGACTGACTAAATATACCCATTAAATGCTTTGGAAGTGCAAATTACCTTAGTCTAATATATGTGTGCCTGTGTGTATATATGT
>VZRH01004597.1:158544-317167 GCA_013397555.1 Urocynchramus pylzowi
TGTATGTGTGTGTGTGTGTGTATAAATAAATAAATAAATAAATAAATAAATATATATATATATATATGTACACTAGGAATATCAATACAGATGTAGAATAAAGATGTAAGGAAGACAGATTTTACCATGCCTTTTTCATACATGAACATCAAAATGTCTTAAAACATGGGTTATACATGCACATTGCCTAAAAACAAATAATGTCACCAGCTATACAGACATATTATAAGCACACAACCACTTGGAAACTTTGTAAGAAAAATTAAGTAGATGTTTTTGAACAGTTTGCTCAATAATTCCTACAATGCTGTCCTGGTTTCAGCCAAGGACAGGGTTATTTTTTTGCAGTAACCATAAGGGGGTGGAGCCTGGAGCCATGTGGGCATGTCTAGGTTGTTATTCTATACCATGATAACTGCTTAAGAGTAGGAATTTCAAAAGTATTCTGAAATGAAGCTTTTAAAAGCATCAGCCTTTCAAGAACTACAGCAGAGGTCACTGCAGACAAATGAATAAACGCTGTTGAAATCTGGAGTTGAGGTTTGAATTTACAGGAGGTGGGTATTGTAATAGACACAGGATATGGCTGGTTTCACTTTGCTGAGTATTGGAATGGTTCAGCACAACTGTTTCTTAAACTGGCATAAGCATTCTTATCACAGCCTAACACCACTTATTTGGTAAATTAAAAGTGTTTTGATTATAAAGAAAACTAGATTGATGAACTGAGCTGGCAAAAGAAGGGAAAGGAATGATGTAAGTGAAGGAAAGGAAATAAATTTAGGAAGCGAAGGAGACAGTGGGGAGGAAAGATGGGTCAAAAAATGAAAGGAAAAGGAAAAAAGGAAAGAGAAAAGCAAAGGAAAGGAAGAAAGAAAAAGGGAAGATTGCTGAAAGGATGAATTTTTGTTTGTCCTGGTTTCCAGGTTCAGTTCAGTACTCACACAGCTGTGCCAGCACACTTTAAGGAGCAATTCAAGGGCAGAAATAACTAACTGAAGTGTGAGAAGAGAGGAGGAGTGTGCCAACACCATACTGCTGCTGAGGATGCAAATTAGATGCAGTGTCAGGCTCAGCTATTTACAAGGAGCAGTGTTGCCTTGCTTTAGTTGGGCCTGCATAAACTTACCCCAGCAAACAACTGGCACCTGCCAGCTTCACTTGCAGCTGGCTGATCACTTTGAAAATATTGCTGTCACTTGAACAGGGGCACTTAAAGAAGGAGATGAGCTCTGAAGTATTTTTGAAGAGCCATGCCTCTGTGATTTTGGTGTACATAAGCATAGATGTGACAACTTTCAGCACCTGCACACAGGAACTACAGAGCTGTACTCCTCTAAGTAGGCCAGTGTCACTGAGCACAGCAAGCCTCCTAACACAAGCTCTCTCTAGAAATATTTCAGCAGAGTGTGCATAGTTTACTGATGAAGCATCTCTGTATGCAATGCAATATGTAATGCTGAAGGCAAATCTGGAATTTATAAATTCACACCATCCCCCCAATAAATGAGCTATACCTGTGAAAATGCAGCTTTGCTGAGGCAGTGATGTCTGTGTTGGGGCTTTTCTCAGCAAAGCTTTTGGTCAGGAGTGGGCACATCTCTGCTTGCTTTGCCTCTTAGCCAAAGCAACAGGAGTCTCTAGCACATCTTAGGCACAGTTATGTTATAGTGTAATTGATTTTCACTTATACTGAATGCCTTAAAAATGCATTTTCCCAACTGCTTTTGGGCTGTGCTTAGGTTGGGGTGAGAAAAATATGTTATTTGGGATTTACATTACTGGAAATGTTAACTGTTCTCAAGTAAATTCATTGGAGAAGGAACAAATCTGGATTTCACCAGGGGAGAAGGGGGAAGAGGCCCTTGAGAAAAGTTGCTGTAAGTGATGAAGAATTTTTTATCAGTATAACAGCTCCAGCATTATAGCATCCTAACAGTGGGAAACAAAACATCAGATAATTTACCAGTATTGCAACAGCAGCACACATCTTACACTCAAACTGGTTCTGAGCCATTTACATGCTTTATACATGTGGGTGCACAGGACATGATTTTTCTACAGTTTCTAGATGAGCAGGAAGAGATAATTAAAGGTAATTATGATATTTTAAGTACTTTTTTCTCATTGATTCTGTGAAACTATGTATGTATGTATATGTGCCTGTGTGATATATTCCAGTAGGTGCCCAAAAGAAACCAGGGGTCTTTTGCTGGACTTTTTGCTGTGCTAGTGACCAGGAAGCCACAGCCACAGCATGCATGACAGGTCAAAAGGAGGCTGTTCTTTTCCAGATGTATCTGGTGCAAAGCAAAACCAGAGTATATCCTTCAAAAAATGTGGGCACTGGAGGTGAGTGTGTCTGCCACAGCATGAGTAGATGTAGCTTCCCTGGACTAAACTTTTCTTTTTTAAAATTTTAGTTTTGTTTCTATCCTGACTCTAGGTTTGATGCCTTGAGAGGCTGCCTGGAACAGAGGGTAGACAGTGTCAAAGGAATAAAGTAGGTATTTATTAAAAGGCCTTTAAAGGATACACCTTGGGCAGTACAAGAGCCCAGCCATGTCTACACCCAAGATGAATGAATGACCAGTCACAAGTTTTCACACTTTTATAAGTTTTGGTCCGTGTACATATTGGGGTTAATTGTCAATTACATCTTCAGGTTATGAAGTCCCAGTGTCCCAGATTGCTCTCCTCAATTCACTGTTTACACTTTTTGGGCCTGAAGCTGCAATGGTATCCTTGATTGTCTGGCTGGAAAAGGATTGTTTTGTCTAACTGAACTGTGAAGAGAACTTGCTAACACTTTATATGAAATTCTGAGTTACATACTAATGCAGTACAGAATCTGGAAAATATGAAAGCTAAAACTTAAGGCACCATGCTTGCCTCAGGGCATCTTTTGGGTTTGTGATGGAGAGACATTAAAAGAGCCTTGGAGTCTGCTGAGGTTTCTACTGGTTCTCCAGATGTGTCTCCTCAGGAGGCCTTTTGTCTGCACAGGTACTGCATTGTTGAGCTTCTGAGCCTCTTTGCTCTTCCTCAACACTCAGCAAAACCTCCTTCCCATGCCAAAGACTTGCCTAGCTTGTGAGCCAAAGGTACAACATCAAATGGTTCCCCCTCCAAGTAGCTCTTGGCTGTTGTTGCTGCACTGTGTATGGAGCAGTGGGTCTGATATTAGGACTTCATGGTCTTTTTTTGGTCGGTTTGGTGTGATTATGTGAGCATTGCTCAAGTGTCTATTAAGGTATTGCAGTCTCCTGCAGCCATGTGGTGCCACATTTGTTTAGAAACACACTTTCTGGCTTCATTAAAACTCTTTAGAATGTTTGTCTGGTTTTAAATGCCTTCAGAGAAATCAATCAATCAATCAATTAATTTTTTATTCAATATATAAATTTAATTAATGTGCTCGTCCTGATCTTTGTAGCCCAATTTTGATTTTGATTTTTGATTTTAGGTCTATAAGAGAAAATTAAGAAAAAGAATTAATACATAGATCCTAAACTTCATATTTATCCATAAATTTCAAAAATGTTTAACATAGCACACAGCAGGAAGAAGCCACTATTTTTTTTATTGCTCATTGAAGATAAAGAGTGCAGGAGTTAAACTTAGGTATTCAGCTCAGAATCTGCAATATTCCTGTCATTCTCAAAAACACAGAAGTACCTTACAGAGACTTCCACAGCCTTCAGTTCTTCCACATAGTTTCTACCATGAAGTTTTTCTTAATATCTGAACTGAATTTTCCTTGTCACATAAACCTCTCTACTGTATTTTTTATCTGTTAATTCTGTTATTCTTTGCTGATTCTTTCATTCATTCTTCCAGTTCAGCACTGAGTAATGGATGTAATATTTCTTCCCAGCTTTCTACAGCCTTTCACTCAACAGAAAGACAAGCCTGTAGGCAACTGCAATCATAGTTATGTGATTAAAGAATTTACCCAAGGGGAAGAAAATAGGACTCAGCTTCTTGCATTATCACAGATCCTGCTGATGGTGAACTGTGTAGGCCCACAGCCAAAGAGGGTTTAGTATCTCATTAAAAGCTTCTTGTTCTACTCAGCTACAAGCCTAACCTCTCTCCTGCATTCCCCCTTTCATGCTGGCAAGTTTGCTGAGGGAATGCCTTTGAAGTTGAGGTACACAGTGGAAATGAACAGGGGTACCAAGCTTGCTGCTGTTGATGAGACATAAAATGAGACAGAAGCCAAGCTGTTGTCAGTCATGTCAGCAGTGATTTACTCTTAAGGCTTTGCAGACCTAAAATTCAGGCATCTGAGGAAACGCAGGAATGAGAAATGAGGTGCTGATAGAGTCTGGGCACCTCCAAAGATTAATCAGGAGCTTTCAAGAACTCAGTTTTAGGTTCTTAGATTCCAAGTCTCACTTAAAAATATCATCACCTTTCTTGACCCAGGCCTCGTGATAGCTGTGTTTCTGTGACCGCCTGTTTGGAAAGGGATTTGCAAATATCTACACTCCCAAGTATCTGTTAAGTGAGATAATAGCACTTGAATATTTCATGTGGTCTGAAGCTGAATAGTATCACAGAAGCTGAGAAAAGCTTGGATATTCCTCTTTTCCAAACTGCATGTTCAAATGAAAAAAAATTCTTCAGACTTCACTCATAACTTTATTAACTTTAGTTAACTTTATTAACTCAAGCTTTATTTTATTCCTTGATCAGTCTACCTGTAAATTTACCATACAGGCAGAGAAAATAAGGCTAAACTACAGAATCCATAGCTCTGTATATGTGAGGTTCTCAGTAGGAAAACCAGGGTGTATATGGAGGTTATTCTTTCGGGAACAGGCATCATTTGGAGAGAATTGTTTCAAGATCATATTTCTGGATGGAGTCTCTTTAATGTTGCCATGACTCACTCTGCAAACATTTGGCACGCATTTTGCATTACATATGCTGAAATATATGACTTACTTTTAAAACTGAGAAGATGTTAAAAGTAGTGAAAAGCTCAGGTATTTCCAATAAAGCACTGAGGAGCTTGAGTTTCTATGAAAAAAGGTATTTTTTTATTGCTAATCTGTAAAAATGAGTTCAAATTTTTTTAGCATGTCTTTATTAAAAGTCTGGCATTCCATCCTGGAAATACTACAATCTCCATCATGCTGACCTCTTCACAATCCTGTGTGTGGTCCTAAACTGGAAACCCATCAGAAAAAGAACCCTAAACAGCTGGGGAGAAAGAGCAACTTTTGCAGTTTCCATTCTCAGAAACTGGTTAATCTGGGATAACTGGAAAAGGCAGTACTCAGGAAAAGGCAGATCTCATTAAATATTTTTGTATGTTATACAAAAATAGTGTTTCCTGAAATTCTCTAAAAATTTTCTTGAAGGATGTACACACATTCTCTTAAATATAATAAAAAGGGGTTTTTTACACCAAACTATTTGTGTTCCTAAAATGCTCTTTATGACTTTTATAAACCTTTTAAGTTACTTTGTAACTTTTAGACAGATTTTCTGTAGTTTGTTCTGAAACAAAAGACTGAGTCTTGTAGGTAGAAATGTGCAAAAAATGCTGTGACTTTCTAGGAAGGAACAAATAAGCAAACAAAAATTAACAGTGGACTTCAATTAGTTAACCATTGTTTTGTATCAAACTCTGCTGGTTTTATAGTTTTTGTTGCCTAGTGATGAGAAGATGATGATTTCTTTTCATGGAAATATTCCACTGATTAAAGTACAACCAAGGAGGAAACTGATTCAAGTCTCCAGCTCATTAGAAATGTTGGTTTAGTTCTTATACCTCTGAAAGGATCAACCAAAAAGAGCCAGTATGGCCAAGCAGAAGAGGAAAAAATCTTTCAGAAATATTTTTTAAAAAAATAACCTTTTGAGGCAACTTAAATTTAAAATCATAATAAGTCAAGACAGAAAGAGTTTGAGGAGCAGATTGCTAAGTGAAGAAGAGCTGTAATAAAAGCAATTTCAGATGTGTCAGAATGAGAAAAACTGAAGTTCCTTAAATAATTAAAGACAAGAAAGTCAATGCAGAGTATCTAGAATTATTTGCATGGCTGTGCATTGTCAGGGGGGTGATTTCCAGAGAGAAATGAAGTAGTGTCACATTACAGTTTATGAGATATGTGACCCAGTCTAACAGCTTGCTGCTTCCAAAGCTGAAGAGTCTACTTGTATCACACTTCTGTTCCTTTACCTCACTTTTGTCTGATCACTCCCACCATCCAACTGGTACCAGCTCCTTTTCCCATCTGAAATTTTCATGGGAACACAGCATGCCATGGTGTCAGTGCCTGAAGAGAAAGAGGAGAAGAAAGTTTGACTCTTAAAAGGGATGTTGGGAATGAAGGACTGTAAATTCCATGCAAACTGTCCATAAAAAATTAAAATAAAATAAATAGAAGTTACAGACAGAAAAATGTATAGGATGTCACAGGGAAAAATTTCCACAATTTTTGTAAAAGAAAATTAGACTTGTAAATCTTTCTCTTAAAATATACCAGGGAAATAAATAGAGAACATCCACTTTGTACCTGTATTTTCACAAATGCTTTTTTCTAGGTACATCATATTCTCTTTAAAACCACTGAATGCAAAGTGATTAAAAGGTCTCATAATTCTAGATGAGTAGATAAGTACACTATAATGCAAAAAGAAAAATTATTCCTATCAGCATAATAAAGAAACACAAACTTGAATTATTTAAGATCAGGGTCTGAAAATTATGGTGGATCATAAGTCTCTGAGACACATCAGCTCAACTTTGATTCAGAAAAGCAAGCGAATTATTGAAAAACAGTGAGATAATATAGGAAATTAATGTATTGCTAAACATTTTGATCTGAAAACTTCAAACTGAGATTAGATATGAGGAGATAATATTTTTAGAAATGTGTTTGTTTATTAAATAATCAATTCAGTAATAAATCCAAGTTTTAGAACAAGGTAATTCTTTCAAAACTAGTTACACACATTCAAGTAAAAAATGAAACCGAAAGGAAAACAAAGCAATTTGACAGGTTTCTCAGGCTGGAGGTTGATAAAAGCTGTAAATGAGCCTAAGCCTGGTGCAGTGCTGAATGAGGAGTGCCATTGTGCTGGCTGTTTTGGGCTAGGCACTCCCTCCTCTGCTCTGGGCACCCCTGAGCACCTGTACAGCAGAGGATTAAACAGCATCTTCTTCAATGATGTTGCAGCTCAGGTTATTTTAAATGGATCATGATCATGAGTTGCAACTTCCTAACACAGGTGCTTGCTCAGGCTTTGCTTTGATAGGAAGCTGAGAGGAAGTTAATGTACATCTCTGCGCCTGTGGATTTAAAAGCCTTCCTAAATCTACCACTTTATAAGTATCCCCATAAGCTGCACTAGCCCAGACCTTTCCAAGTGAGATAAAAAGCCTGCATCTAAGCTACTTCTAGCACCTAAAAGTGCTAGACTTAGACATTCTTCAGATACTTTCCGTACTTTTTTTTTTTTTTCTGTCAAATTGCTACAATTTTAGGATGAAGTCTAATTTCTCTTATAGGAGCAGCACTCTACATAGAAAATATTAAATTTCTTCATCTCACAGAGTGCTTTTGCATGCTACTAGATTAGCAAGAGGGTAGGGGTGAGGTTCCTGTAGACACTAATTCTGAGTAGGAGCTCCTGTCACAAAAATTTCTCTAAAACACCTGGTGTCTAATAGCAAGTGAGAATTTTAATAACATTTGCCATATGTGGCCCTGTCTGACATGACAGTACGTTGTAGGCTCTGCTCCCTGTCTAAGGTATTGCCTGGTGATTGTCTGCTGGAGTTTTCATCCACTGAAATCCTACTTGATCTCCCTAGAATCACACTTAATGGGAAAGACACTGAGCAACAAATCAAAGAGAGATTTCTCCATCCAGAGAGGATGTACAGGTGAGTAGATTCATTACGTGAATCAAGGTTCAAAGACAAGCTCATAAATTTGTCCAAAATGCCATTGTTCCAAAGGTAACAGAAAAGGAAATGCCAGAACAAATATCATCCTATTCTCATTTCCTTTTGCAGTATACCCCTGGAAACAAAACAAAAAGAAAAGTAAGAACAAGATTTTTAATTTTCTTTTGCCATTTCTTTGCTATATATATCCTTAGTAAGAACTAAAGCAGCAAGAGCAAAACCATAAGATTCACCCCGACCTGGGCTCTCCTCCTGTTATATTCTTATGGTACAGCAAATACAATAGAAAGGAAAGAAAAGTAATGTTTTCTGTTCTTTAACCAAAGCATGACACAGGCTTTCTATTTATGAAGCACTGGGCAAGACACCCGATGTGTCATTCCTCTAAAAGGTCATAGGTAATATTCTCCTGCAGATGAATACTGGACATCTTCAAGAATATTCTTCATGGCTTCAAAGTCTGACTGGAAAAAGTTATGGGACTGCAGAATCCCATAACAGATCTGCACAGGGATTGCATAGCTTCTGCAGAAGTCCTCACCTGGATTGACTGTTAATCCTAAAAATGAACAAAATAGGGGCTTTTTAGCCTTATGCCATTTTCCTATTTCCATATTATTGCTTGCTATCCAGTTACACCCTTTCCTTTTTCAGCAAACATCCAGGTGGCATTTTGTTGCTTAGTCTGGGCTGAAACACTCTTGCATGTTGCCAGGTGACATGAGCGATACAGTTAGAGTTTTGGTTATTTTAAAACCCCCAAAAAATAAATCCCAAACCAACAAATGAGATCTTTTAGGGTTTCCTACTTTTCCACCTACTCGCCCCAGTAGCACGCTGTTGCAGCATGACTCCTGAAAGCCTCTGGGAAGCAGAGATTTGTAAAATGACACTGAGAAGATAGAGCTCCTAGCAGGTATGCAACCCTCTCAGTATAAGTCAAGAGCTGCTTATAGGAGAGAGCCAAGCCACACAATAGGGAGGCAATGCCCTTTTCTGTTTTAAGGCTGAGGAAAACACTCTTTAACCCAATGATAGAAGTAACAAAGAATCTTTAGATTTAAACTACTGATAATTTTGTTGAGCACTCTTTTTCTGGAGGAGGGCGTGTTAACTTGGCAAAAGCATAATTCAATTGCCATAAGTAATGGAAAAAATCTTCTATAAATCTTTTTTTCTTATTATTTGAATAAGGCTATTGTTATTACTGGGGTAAGGTTACGTTTGCATTTATTTATCTTTGTTCCTATTGAATATTGTTTGTCCAGTCACTGTCACAACTCCTCAACTATTTGCTTCATGGTGAAAAATTTTGCCATTTGAAAAAGGAAACTACTTAACATGACAGCAAAACAAGGAAAAGAGATAGTAGTTCCATGTAAATTACTGAGCTTAATTTTAACTGATTAAAATCTTACAACTGAGTGGCCCCACAGTAGATTTTTTTTTTCCAAAACATGTTTTTGGAAACAGTGAAACACTGTATTTTGTTGGCAAACAGTTACAAGAATTTAAGCCTTTAATCAAGCTACACTAAATGCTTCAGTTTATAAATTGTTTATGAGTTAACCAGGACTTTCCACACAAATCTGTTTCACTTTAATAATAGTCTGGGACTTTTCTCCACAGTATCCTGTCCAGTACAGTCTTCTACTGTTCAGAGATCTGGCTACAGTTAGAGTCCAATCAAAATTAGTCTCCCTTACAGAAAAGCTTAAATAATGTTCATGAATAAGCCAGTGCTGCCAATATTTAATAATAATACTAATAATACTAATAATAATACTAATAATAATAAGAATAATAATAATACTAATAATACTAATAATACTAATAATAATAATAATAATAATAATAAAATAAAAATAGAAAAATAAAGGGTCTCTAAAGATCTTTCTTCTTGCTCCTGTTACACACTCTAAGGAAGAAAGGCAGGCACTGATTCACCTCTCCCTACCATCCAGCCTGCCTTGGTGAGCCTGATGGATGCCTTGGTGCAGCTGTTTCCCTTTGCCAGCCCAGAGTGAGGAGTCCCAGTTCTGCTCAGAGCCTTACACAGCTGCAGCTCAGCCCCACCACCATGCAGGGGGATTAATCAGCTGTACTAATGACAGGTCAGTCTGTGGGGTCAAAGCATTTTGTCCTGTTGTTAAGTGCTTGGGGTACTCGCTTAGATACTAAATACCAAGAGAGAGAAAGCACATTGGGTCACCCTCCTGGCAGAGAAGTGGTGAAACAGCTAGTGGCAAACCTGTTTGATGAGCATTCCTGCCCTCTCGTGGTAAAGCTCTGCTCAATTTAGTTATTACATGCCACACTTGCTTGTCAAGCACAAAAATAAGACTAGTAAAAGAAAGTTATAAAATATTTATTCTCTCATATTTATTCTCTCATATTTATTCACACATCTTTTGATTTCTGAATATCGAGAGGTCTTTACATTCCTTCAGCTTTTGCCTGCACCAGATGAGTTTCTCAGAGATGCTTTAATCTCTAGTTTAAAAAGAAGTCCATATGTCCAGTTCAGCCAGATATACTTCACACAGACATAAAAGTGGAGATTATTCCAATTTTATTGCTACTCAGAGCTCTTACTTTTTCTTTTTTTTTTTTTTTTTCTATATTTAAACAATTCTTAGGAAGCCTATCACTAATGAAAAGAAAGTAAAATCAGAAGAAATGTGTTAGGGTTGTAATTATACCACTTTCAAGTTTCTTCCCAGTAGCAACATACATTTCCTTGTGCTGAAACACCATGCACTCTTCTCCTTTATTTCCAAAGTAGTTTGGCAACTGTCTGAAAACCAAGGTTACAGGGAATTCTTAGTTTTGTTGATGTTTTGAAAAAGGTTACTTAGATAGAGAAAATCATGTCTTTTTGACAGCTCCAAAAATGGATTCTGAAAAAACAAAACTCTTTTTTTCATTTGAGGGTCTAGATGGTGCCACATCTGCTCTTCAGATGTGCAGTTTATATAGTATTACCTCACTCACAGTCTTGGCAAGGGCTGAATCATACTCGTGCTCCATCCCTACTGGCTCGTGTCTTATGATGCTGTAAAGTCAAATTCAGATTTAGACAGGCCTAGGGAAAACAAAAATGTCAGCTAGATGAATTTACTTGCTGTGAAGGTTCTTCTTTCATCTTGTCATAGTAAAGGGTTGTTTGGAAAACCTTTGCACCTGCACGCATTCAAGGGGATATGCAGAAATACAAGAATTAGCAAATCAAACGGTTGCACTTTATATAGCAGGTTTAAAGTAAAATATTGCAAAAGTGGATAAGAAGAGTCAACTAGCAACATGTCTATCTTCATTTCACAAAAATCTTTTATTACTCTTTCTCCTTTCTTTTTATGAAAAAGGTAGCAGCCTATATAAAACAGAATAACGAGTGCTTTGCTGTTGCAGCCAAGAAAGAAAAAAGTGTCTTCAGCTCTCTGATTGAAAAAGACTGTAAACTTTTCCAAGAAGGAAAAAAATATTCTGTTTAGCAGAGAATGTGAAAAGAAGCACATCAAAGAAAAGGAATGTAGAGACAGATGTCATGCACATTGCAATGAAGAAGGCAATTTCTTCCAAATTTCTTGCTGTGACTAGTCATACATCTGTAACATGCAAATTTGGCTTCTTTTTTGGAGTGGAATGTATTTATACATTTGTACCCAAATGCTGATTCATTAATGAAAAATCCAGGGCCAAGGTTTTCAAAAGGGACTAATGATTTTGAGATCCCAAGTCCAAACACCTCAGATGAATTTTATGTTCATTCACATAAAATTGCCAGGTGGGGACTCTGGAAATTAATGCATGCAAAAGGTATGAGACACTTGACCTATGCACTGGGCTTATGGAAGACAACTCATAACAGCCTTACTAATCCTTGTAATATAAAAAATGCTTTGTGAAACACCTATCCCCATGAGACTCACTGTTGATGGAAACAATGCTTTCTAAATAATGCTTTATACGAATAATATTTTCTTTAACAAGAGCTTAAGTTTCACAAAGCTTATTTTTGATTTGCTATTTTCTGTAACTGGCTTTCATTTTGGGATTTTCGGAGTTTGTTTACTGCTCAGTATACTCATTTGGGTAATTGTTTAAAAGAAAGACAAAGTTTTAAACAACCTGTTACAGGCATACTTTTCTTAAGAGTCATTAAGATAGTGTGGTATTCTTAATTTGTTTCATGGTAATGTGCCTCAAAGTACTGTCTACATCAAACAAGTTAGAACTATTTAAAAATAATATTATTACAGTCATATAATTAATTGTTTTGCATAGTAAATATGTCATGAAATGACAGGTAGAAGTCATAAAAATGGTTCTCAGTGCTGGAAATAACATCTGCCATATATTGGTGTTACCTACACTCCTTACTCTTGGGCTGTATCACAATCCAGGCTACTGATCACTGCAGGAAAGAATGAATGAAACATTTACAATAATGCCTTATGAAAATATCTCCCAAAGCAAATTGATTCTGGAAAATAAAGTTGAAATGAGCTTTTTTCCCTTCCTCCCTGTAATGCAGCTAGGAGAATCATGATATTTGGAGATTTCAGATATATTGTACATTTCTCTTGTTTACTGCTGAAGAATATAACAAACATTTAAGGCAAAGCCCTTTTTAGTTGTGGAAAGTATTTTAAGAGACTGCGGGTTTTTTTCTGAGTTAGTTATGGAGTACCACAAAGTCCCCATAGAACTGCAGAACATTATTCAGCCCACCTAAATTAAGATGCTAATTTAAGATGTGCATCAGAAGCCTTCTCACACAAAGTTCCCTTAATCATTGATGCAAGGTAACAGATGCCTCCAGACAGTGATTCAGATGGTGGGCTGAGTTGTCTTTTTTTCATCTACCCTCCCTGACTGACAGTGAAACCTTTTCTTGTTCCTCACCCATCAGTTTTTGCACTTATTATCATGGTTCCTCTAATACAGATGTGAACTGAGTTTCATTTTATTTAAACCTTCAGACAATAAACTTATTTTTCTTAGTTGCCAGACCTTTCAAGAGCTGACCATGGATACAGGGGTTCCTTGGATCACAAGCTGAAGATCATTTCCATATAGGCAGTAGTTGCCAGAGCAACAAGGCTTCAACAATGCTTAAGCAATTAGCTGTATGTGGGATGAATCTTGGCTTTTATAAGCTTCTGTACCCTGATTGAATGAAAGCAGATTTCAAGGCATTGAAGGTTTCTATTGAAGGAGATGTAAAATGAAAATTTGTTCTCTTCCCCAGAATAAGGGAAGAATAACTTGCATTATTTAAAATAAATGTATTTGTCTTAAAGTAGAAGCCATTAAAATGAATCAAGGCTGTCTAATATTTCAGGAATTACAATCTAATTGCCAGGTCTCAAGAACCAGCAGTGTGCCAAAAATAAGCTCTATATTGAGACAACAAGGCAAAGAAAACATCACAATTAAGAGGTAAATGTTTGAGCCTTAGGGTCTAAACACTCGTTGCAGCAAACATGCTTATTAGCTTGCAAATGTGGGAAAAGTACACAATTTGTTCCAAAGGAGAGTCAGCAGCCCTGTGATGGGAACACTCACTGGGATAAAGTTGCTTGACAGAAACAGAAATTGTTGGGATGGCCAGGTCGGGAAGCCCCAGGGGCACGATGGCTGCAGGTCGGGCTGGCAGTGTGACTGACCCTGTGCCCCCAGCAGATGTGCTGGCTGGGGTGGGGTCACTTCTCTCTCACTGGCACCCTGGGGTCCCCTCGTCTCTTTGGGGCTGTGGGGATGAGATTTTGATAGGGTGGTACCTCCTGTGGAGCTCCAGGAGAACAAGGGGATATTGGGGTTTCCCCAGCTGCAGTGCTCCTCTGCACTCCCTTGGGAGTGGAGGATGGGGTAGAAGGAAGGTTTTGTCACAAGCTAACAGAAAGTTCAGGGACTTTGATCAAAATTAACATCAAACAAAAATGTTTTATCCATTGGACTATTAAGTGCTCAAGGTCATTCTCTGAAGTTTCTTATCCTGTATCCAAAATTTCTTGAATAAACAACTCACAGAATTTTGTATGCTCTAGGGGAAAACCCCCCAAATTTTAATGAATTACCTCTTGCTGAAGGAAACCACTTTACAAGAAAAGTTTTAACCAGCTATCATTGCACAAGTCTAGTCCTGCACCTCCCAGCTGCTACAACCAGAAGTAGATGGTTACACTTGTGTTGCACAGATGAGAAGAGAGCATGTGTGGGTATTGATTTTAGCCAGCTCAGGAGCATAACAGAGTCTTCTACAAACACTTAGCAGTGATGCTTTAATTTTATTACCTTTACCCACATAACTTCCAACCAAAAGAAAGACTTAATAGCTAAGTCTTTTTCTTTAGTTCCTCAGTTAAAACCATATTGACTTCAGGGAGACTTATTCTTTGTGCAGAGCTGTAGAATGCTATGTACTTGTAAATGGTTTATTACATTTAATGTAACAGATATAGCTCAGCACAATGACTTTGCACTGCTGCACAGATTGCTTTTGTGTCCATCTTTTGACCAGAAAACATTGGCCATTTTTAAGAGAAGATTCATACACTGCAGATGCACTTTATCATACAGACTGCTATTTTCAATTTCATTCTAACTTATGCAGTGTCCTCTGTGATATGCATTTTGATGGGTAGATCAACAAAAATTGAACAGTCAAACTAATAAGTGTTTCTTCTATCTGTATTTTGCCTGTATCTCTTAGTTTTCTTCCCATGGCACATTTTATCAATAAATTGAATGAGCATCTCTCAGAGCTGCTTGCACAATGGAATTCAACTTTGGAGGCCTCAGGATGGCTGAGACTTTACTGGCCGTTATGGTTTCTAGAGCAAACATAGGTTTAAGTATAGGTTTAATTGCCTATTCTCTAGACATATATTTTTTTCAGAATAGTTTATAAATTGTTTAGCTTTTTTGCTTTTAATAACTCATCCTCATTTCCTTTTTGGTAAAAAACCATGATTGGTTTAAAACAATAGGTACTGTTCATGATCCATGTGATTTATAACTGGGGCAAAGGAGCATACTTTCATTAACCTGAATCTGCATTTAGTCTGTATCTTCCTAGGAAATACCATGGTCTCCTCTCCTGATGACTTTTGGCTGTAACATACCATACTTGTATTTTGACAGGGAGTCCAGACCCTAGCAGAGAAAAAAAAGAACCCCAGTTGGGCTTTTATGTACCTTTACAGGAACACAGCCAAATCAAAATATTTGGTTTTCAGGCCTCTGGTATTTAAGGAAAATGAAATAAAACAAAAGCCGTTTTCTATGGAATGTACATAGATTTTTGCTAAGAAAACAAAATTATTTTGTTCAAAATCCCAATTTTACATTGAAAGGCTTCCAATATGAAATGTCTAAGCAGAGATAAAATATATTTATAAATATGAATTAACAGAATTTAATCTTTCAGGTTATCTCCTTACACTTAAACACACACACAAACACACACATACTATGGAGAGACAGCTAGCATTCATTTTACAATAGTAACAGTATTCATTTCACTTGTTATTTAAAGAAGCAGGAATGAAACATTAAGTGATGTTTTCTAAGTTATAATCCACAAACAAGTTTAAAAAAATTATTCTCCTGCAAGGTGTATTGCGAACAACATCATTAGCATGATAATCCACTCAGAGACTACGTCCTAGACTTTAATGCAGACATCTGTAGAAAATAACTGAGCTTAGATTATTTTTTAGAGTATTAATTCACTGAAAAAGTGTGGGTTTTCCAATTGTATAATTTTAAAAGGAAAGACAAGTGTGAGATGGTTGTAATATTCCCTACACTGCTTAATGAGACAGAGAATTAGCTTGACTTTGCATGTGTCATATCTGGTAGGTGAAAGGATTATTAACTTTAATGCAGTAAATGCAGTGTTAGTCTCACCTTTAATCATGTAGAATCCAAGATAATGATTGGGAAACTCATGAAATAAAAATCTGTTCTTTACAAGTCCTTAATGGAAATAGTGGCCTGTGTGTATATGTAAGTGGATAAGGTGGGTGGTGAGTAACAGAAAAAAAACAACAGAGGAGAGGAGAACAAAGAAATAAAGATGCATTTAAGCAACCATTTATAATGATATAATCCAGAAAGCAGCTTAAGCACAGCCATAGGCCATGTGGTTTCTACCCTTGTCACTGGCTAAGGCTTAAAAACTAAGTGATTATTCTATGCTAAGTGCAAGGAGCATGGCACCAGCTGCTGGGTAGGGCACATGTATGCTTGCCTCTCCCTGATCCATCAGACTTGAACAGAAGAGAGATCAATTAGGCCTTTGATTAAATTAAGAGACATAATAAGGATTTTATTTTCTAGGCTGAAATAATGTTTCAGGTGCAGCATAAATATAGTCAGATAAACTCCACTGCCATCATGCCATACAGTGCTCTTAAAACTGCACAGGAGATTCATTAGCTGACATAGGCATTGGTCTGGACTGGTCAGTTGTGGGGCTTTTTGGGTGGGAGATCCCTGAGTTTCATCTATGCACCTCAGGAGCAGATCTCATGCATTTATCTTTGAAGTCCTTTCAGAATACATGCAGTTTTAGGAGGTGGAAAAAAATGATACTATGACAGCTTTGCAGGAAAACAAATAGAATGTGGGTCAGTATAGTAAAAATTAGACCAGATTATAATTCTACTTTGTAGTGATCCTCAACAAGGAGACAAAAATCCTGCTCTTCTGGCAAGACAATAAAAGAGATTATAAACAAGTATGCAAATAATGTGTTTTATTTTAAATATTCTAGAACAATGGTAGTCCTGAAAGTCTTGAGGAATCAAAGGTATTGGCTTTTGCTCATATTCACATGGAGACATCTTGAACATGCTGCCCTCATAAAAAACAGCAGTAGCTGTATGCTGCAGTGAGGGGTGGCACTCCTTTCCAGGCAGTTGTTTGCTGCTCTCTGCTTTTATATTAATAAACAAAATCTTTCAGAAATTAGTGAATTAATGGAAAGTCTCAAGATAATGAAGCAACAGCCTACAGATGCAGGTTTGTATGATAGACCAAGTGGTCAGCAAACAGGGAGTGAAACAAAGCCAGGTTAGCTCATTACATTTTATGTACTTGGGATGAACAGAGATGATTCAGTGATTCCTTAGATTGCTTTTGCGCTAAGTTTAGGATAGTTTGTTTTGTAAACTTGCTTAATATCAGATATTTTGTTCTGTGGAAAGGATTTCAAAGCAATAATTTTTCTTTGTAGAAGGATGTTTAAAAATTTTGCAGAAAGATAGGTTTTTAGTAGAGTGGTTTGATTAAAAATTATTTTTTATCAATCTGAAAATGTCAATGCAAATGGTGAACTTCCATTAAGTTTTATACATTAAAGTCTAGGCACTATAGGAATGTATGCAGTTAGATGCTGAAGTGTGGGGTTTAGCCCAGTTTATTTTCATCTGGGTATTTCAAATATCACTCTGTTCTTTTGATGACTTTTTTTTCCTAGGCATAATTACCACTGCATACCGTACATTTCCAAATTACAAGAGAAGGTTGAATAGACCTAAATGTTGAATAAATTTTAAGGTGAAGAGTCTAGGGAGAGGTTTTAGCTGAAAATGGAGAGAATGATTTAGGAAGAAAAAGACTAAACCCAAATCTTTATTGGATGTTAATGTTAAATGTATATTAATGTTAAAGAAAAATATTTTCAATTTTTTTTCTTTTTTTTTTCTTTTTTCTAATTAAATAAGAGTGTGGGAGTTTTTGTTTGGATTGGTCTTTTGGCTGTTCTGAGGGTACAAAACATTCTCAAGAATTTCCCAAGTGGAAAAAATTAATGGGCATATTGCAAGCTACCATAATAGTTCCCTCTCTGCAAGGGAACATACCAAGCAACAACAAAAATGCAGAAATTTGAAGGATCAAAATAAATAACAGCAGAAGAATCTTAAGAATCTAATGAAAAATATTTTGAAGTATCTTTTGAAATAAGAATTGGAGTATCACGACTGTAAGGATCACTCCCAAACAAGGTCATCTATAACTGACTTATATTCTTCTTTTCAGTAGAGGCAGCCAATGAGAAAGTCGGAACATTTTATTACCTCTCTCCAAGGTTACAAAGTTCTCATTTGTAGCAATTTTTCTTGTTGACATCTGCCCCTATTCTACCATGTCAGAAGAAAATCTATTGTGATTACAGAATGTTAGTACAAAAGACCATAAAGCGTAGCTCTGCTTTGAACCCTTCCTCCTTCCAAATAACACTGTTTTATTCAGCAAATCTCCTTTCTCCATGCATTCTGTAATAATTCCCTGTGCCAGTAATATAAATAAGCTTTCTCTCCTGCAGAGCCAGCACAGCTAGGAAATACTAAGCTGCAAATTTTGTTCCATCTTGTATGTCATCAACAGACCTGTTTAATAGCTTTCATCTGCACACACCTCTGCAATTCTGCTGAGGGAAATAGGCTGATGGTGCCATCCACAAAAAGCTTGATTTGGAACTTAGTGTTGCACAGCTGTTGCTAGGACCTCATTTGCTTTGCACAACATGGATAACAAGCACTGATAAGTGACGTGAAAACCACACTAAAAAATCTTGCTGGGTTCTAGGGAATGCAGGGAAAGCAGTCAGAAAAAAACCAAACAAACAACAGAAAAAAAACCAAACCAAACCAAAACAAAACAAAAACCAAAAACAAACCAAACAAATAAAAAACCCCCAAAAAACCCCCAAACATAAACACACCATTTTGTTTCTAAACTAAGCACATCTGATACAGAAATTCTTGGGAGGCAATGATGTGGTATCCACAATGCCATTAGCACAGGTGTTCTTCAGGAAAGGCTCACTCATATTAAAAAAATCAAAATCTACAGGCTAAAATATTGATTAGTCTGTAATAGGCCCCTTTTTTTTTACCATTTGGGAAACATTTTTATACAAAATTGGCAAGTCAAAATTCATATTTATGGAATGCTTGAGAAATATATCCAGTACATCAACCATGAAAAAGAATTAGAATTACCTTAATTTTACAATGAGAACAGTTTTCCCAAAGGCCTAAAAACATTTCTTAAGACATCTCAGCAAGAGTCTTGCTGTAGGGTGAATTTTGCTTGAAAATGAGCTGTATGATGATTTGTGTGGGTGGTCCTGTGGGTGACCCCTCCAGAGCCATACAGTAAAGGAAACCAGTTCTAAACTCCCTATGGAAATGTGTTCATTAATTCTCTTAGACAGTGTGATGATGTGCTGTCCTTTGTCTGGGTATGTTATCAAATGTGTCCAAAAGATTTGATTTGTCTGAACCTGCCTGTGTAAAGCCTGATGACAAGTTTTGTCGAGTATGCCTTGCTGCTAATCAATAAGATCTACAAAGACAAATATTTATGTTGGAATTCTTCATTATTAGAATTATAGGCATTTATATAAAATTAAATGTTATAGTAATTTTACTTTCCATTTATTCAGGAAGAAAGACAATTTTTCTGATAGTGAGCACATATGAGTCTGTTAGTAGATTTTAAAGTTAAATCATGAAAATATTTTTGTGCATATATAGTGAAAGAAAATCTTGATTTTTATAATAGTAGAAAATAATATTTTCTAGTATGAAATAATATTTTGTATTATGAAAAATAGTATGAAAATAATATTTTCATATAATTCATTATATCAATATGTACTCATTTTGACTCAATATTTTAATCTATAGGACTTCTATAACTTTTTCCATGTATGATAGCAGTTCTGCAAGTCTGAATTTAACATGTTATAGATAAACTGTAATCAGATTTGCAGATATCAGAATTCTCAAAGCATTTCACATAGTATGTAACATTCTGCTGCTTTGGTGGAAGGAATATTAAAGTCTTCAATCGACAAAAAATATCTCACTTCCAAATAATTCTTATTTTCATTAATTATGTATGTCCATCTACATTCTGGTTCTTGATCAAAAAGTATAATGTAAATACCCTGAAGATAAAAATTTAGTTGAAATATAGCACTTTCCAATGTACTTTTACTTATCTCTATTCCCCTGCCTTCTCTGAAAAAAAAGTCTTGTATGGTCTTTGCTTGCCTGCTTTGATTTGTATTGCTATGTTCTTTTTATATACTCTGACCTTTTTATTAAGACTTCCTTCAGACTGGATAGGCAGCATGATATATTATCACTTGTTTCATGTGATGTAAGCATTTGTCTTACGCCCAGCAAAAGCTGGGTGCACAGGCAGAATTTCCAATACATGCCTTTAAATTCAAAAGTGTTAATTTGCTCTCTCACCAGGTGAAGTAGAACATGCAATTTAGGTAGCTGTACTGGAACTGCAGAGGTATCAGTGTTGCTGTCTCTCATTGGGATATCCAAGCCTGTGGAAAGTTCCCCTAAAGCCCAAGCTTCTTAAGTCATGTGACTTTACAGAATTTGCAAAAATTACAGACACTTCCTATGACCCTAGAATCAAGCAAAATAAGTGAAAATGATGGGTTTTATTTCCACAGTTTTAAAGATGTGGTGATCTGACTCTGGGATGCTGTTTGGCAATATTAATAGAATCCTTCTAGCCAGCTCTTACAATAGAGTTTAAAGTGCATCAGTACACTCAGTTTCAAAATGAATCTATATTGAGATAGACATAGTCATGAAAAAGAACTGGAGCATGAGCAGACAGAAACAATAACTCTTCCAGACAAAACCAAATGAGTATAAATGAGGAATGTTGCTTAATATTAGCTATGCCTTCAGCTTGTGGATATATTTCCAGTGTTGAAATGTGTAATTTCCATTGCTGAGCTGCTATCCAAATTCTAGCAGTTCTTAGACACAAATATATCCCACCTTACTGAGAATTCTAATCCATACTGCTCAGTTAAGAAAGTGAGTTCATTATCTTCCTATGTTTGCTAAAGGTAAGAGTCATCTGCTGAAGGAACACATGAAAAAAGGCTGCTGAAGTCAGAGCAGCCCAGACAGCCTGTTGAGGCATCCATTCTGCAGACCCCTGCATAGCACAGAGTCCTGAGCCTGTTGGTTGACCCAGGTGAAGTTAAAACTGAAGGTCAAAATCCCCCATTTGCTGTAGGAAGGGAAGGAGAGAGAATATCCTAAGATTTAAACCAGTAATGATACTCAGGGATGATACCATGAAGCAGAATGTTTTCCAGATGGTGAGGAAGAGACCTAAACAGCTGAATCGTCATCTCTCATTGATTACAGAAATCATTAACTTGCAAAATTATGTGTCTTAGTATAAACAACATGGAATAAACCCAGAATCTCATAGTTGGGTATAGATCATGCTCTCACAACGTCACTTTTATGTAAACCATCTACATTTGTAAATCACACACAGAATCACAAGGTTGGAAAAGACCTTAAAGATCCTTGAGTCCAACCCAGCCCTAACACCTCAACTAAACCATGGCACAGAGTGCCACATCCAGCCTTTGTTTAAACACATCCAGGGATGGTGACTCCACCACCTCCCCAGACAGGCCATTCCAGTACTTTATCACTCTTTCCTTAAAAACTTTTTCCTAATATCCAACCTGTATTTCCCTTGGCACAGCTTGAGACTATGACCTCTCTTTGTCAGTTGCTGCCTGGAGAAAGAGACCAACCCCACCTGACTACAACCACCTTTCAGGGAGTTGTAGAGAGTGATGAGGTCACCTCTGAGTGTCCTTTTCTCCAGGCTGAACACCCCCAGCTCCATCACCAGCCTTGTTGCCCTCCTCTGGATGTGCTTATACATTTCTCTGCATCAGTTTTATATATCAAAATATTTAAAAGTTACATGGTTGAACATCTCAGTTATGAAATGCAAGTATATAAATATAAGTATATAATAAATGTGTGTGTTCAGAATGTGTCTGCTTAGAAAAAAACTGAAGAAAGCAGTATCCTATCTTGCTTTGCATCTGGCAGTTCAAATATCCAATGGAAAAAGACTAGTCTCCAAGAATTATTTCTTTATATGCATACTTGCAATATCTCAATCTTCAGCCTGAATCTAGCAAAAGACTTTTTTCTCAATTCAAATACACATTAAAAATCAGGTTTCCTAGATAGATGATTATCAAAATGTAGTAAAAATGGTGATTTCTAATTATTAAATTAATGTCTCCTCAAAGGCACTTGAATGTGGAACAGCATATCACAGGCAACCAAAAAGAACATCAAAGTCAAAATCACTTCTCAAGCCACAAAGTAAAAACAAATAGGGAATTGCTTTTGTTGTCTCTGAATAAAATTGAAGTTAAAGTAAATGAGTTTGACAGAGATATTTTATGGGATAATGTGGACATGTGTGAGAAACTCCAGTTTCTGAGTTATTAATAATTAGTTTTTATTAAATTGCTTATACTTCCCTACAATGAAGTTGATTCAAATTTTCTGCATTAAGCCTGTTGCTGAGTACAGTCACAATAAAATATTCATTGAATACTCTACAGTTAGCTTTTACCTAGTCCTCCTCCTCTGCTAGCAGGAAGCATGTCTGGAAAAAACTGTCAGTGAAATGGTAGGCTATAAAGAGTAACATTAGTAAATTCCATGTAAAGAAAATATTTTAACAGTGAATAACTGCCAAGAAATTCAGAAAGTGATTCTCAGCAGATGTATTTTTAATTCCTGATTTTGCAAATATACCCAGATGTGATTAAAATAAGTCTATTTATATGAAAAATCAATCATCTAAACTTTTTTTTGTGAGATAAAAACATTTTTCTGTAAATATTTATATACACTTGGAAGAACCCAATCCTGCACACAATCACTAGCATGCTTATGAAAAGCAGAACCTTTCAAAAAAGCAGTCTAAATTTTATGCTGTGGTAGCAGTGAGTCTGTGTGAAGTAAAATGTTCCTTACCCAGGGATGCTTGAAGCAGAATCTAAACCTTACCTTTATTATAGCTGTATTTATAATACTCAGCAGAATGCTCACTGGGAGCCCATAGCCCCTACATCCCACTGGCCCAGCTGGCTCCTGAGAGAGTTTCTGTTTCTTTCTCTTTCTACACCTACAGACATCATACTTGCAGTCCAAAACCACACTCATCTTTACTGCATGACATAGCCTCTGCTTTTATAAAACCAAGCTTGGGAGCAACCAGCTCAGAGAAGATAATCTCTCAAACCTGTCTAAGGTGTATCTTTTCTGTTCCCACTGATCTGCTGTTAAAGTACAGTAATTTGCAGTGGTTTGATATATATCTCAAAACCATAACTTGTGGCCAACATTGTCTCACAATTTAAGATATCAATAGACAGAATTTAGTAGAATGGATCTTTATTACAAATCTTGCTCCTGTGATTTTTTGGGGGCTTTTTCCATTTTTGCACTAAATCTATTTTATTCAGTTTGTTATTTTCACAGCACGATGGACCGAAGTAGTCAGTGAAAATAAAACAATATTGTGCGTTCCTGCAGTCAGGGAAGTTTTGGTTCATACAGACCTGCTACTCTGATGGCCACCTCAATCTAAGTGTAGACATTTTTCTAAATTCTTTAAGAAATAATACTACAAAGAACTAAAGTGATAAAATATTGCAGCTAAGGTATTCCATTGCTTTTTTCTTTTTTTTTTCATTGTGCTTTTATGCCAAGAAATTTCTTAAACTTTTAGCTTAAACTTTGGATATTTCATGCTGTCCCTGACAGAAGATACAATGCACCTAAGATTTCAGAGGCTTTTTGCACCTTTATTTTAAAGGCTGTAAGGTTGTTGAGGTATTGTTGCAGTCTGTTTTCATTGTGAAACACAAATGGCTGGGAAGTTTTGAGGGGGGGTTTGTGTAGAGAAGGACTGAAGTGATTCTGCTACATGGGAAGCAGGGGAATAATGTCAATTGTTATTATATTGTCTATGTTGATCTTCTGTGATTCAAACATAGAAGTTTGCTTTCCAGCTGTTGTTGCACCCGCTGTCCCCCACTGACACCTAGCTGAGTCTGATGCCTGGCTGGGGAGTTTTCCTCCTTTTCTGGCAGAGAGGGCTTTTCTGGAAGGTTACACTTACCCAGAAAAGAAATAATAGAAATAAGTGCATCCTATTTATAACTAGTTTCATAAAGAAGAAAAGATCAGATTAATGCTTTTTTCTATTTGCCTCTCATTCTGCCTTAAAAATAGCCAATGCTAGAATCTCTGGGAAGTAGCCTCCATCAGAGCAGCCACTTCTGTGAAGTCCAACAAAAGACAGGAGAGGGAATCTGGTAACTACTGTTATCCATCACTGCAGAGAGATGGCTTCTGATTGCCACTGCTCTGATAGTCAGAAATATTGTCCTAATTTTTAATCTAATTTTACTCCTGACTATTTTGCATATTCATTCTTAAACCGGGAATGGCTTTTATATTGTTCAGACTATTATATTGCTCATTCATAGAGAAAGTAGTCTACCATAGCTTTCAGTCAGCACTCCCCAACAGTCAAGCCTTCCAAACATGCCAGGTTTTCCATTTGATGGTATCTTTCAGGAAGTAAAGCTTGTGTTGGCACCACAGATGCACACAGAGTAGACTGCTCCATGGCTGCTGGCCCACATGGCTGAGTTCAGTAGCACATTGCACAATGTGTGAAGCAAGTGGCTGAGAGCACAGTGAGCAGCTGGGAGCTTTGCTCACAAGTTACAATAGGCTGAGAGCAGCAGTGAGCAGCTGAGAGCTTTGCTCACAAGTTACAATAGGCTGAGAGCACAGTGAGCAGCTGAGAGCTTTGCTCACAAGTTACAATAGGCTGAGAGCAGCAGTGAGCAGCTGAGAGCTTTGCTCACAAGTTACAATAGGCTGAGAGCAGCAGTGAGCAGCTGAGAGCTTTGCTCACAAGTTACAATAGGCTGAGAGCAGCAGTGAGCAGCTGAGAGCTTTGCTCACAAGTTACAATAGGCTGCATGCACATGGCTGGGCTGCTTCTGGCTTGTGTGAAACTTGCTTGGACATCTATTTACCAAGTTTTCTTGTGCTTGAAGCTTCAAAACTACTTTACATGAACAGATGCAGATACCTCTTCAGTATGCTTAAATTGTTTTTCATTTCCTGAGTATTGTGAAGGCATAACTTTTATCTATTAAGCCAAGTGAGACAAAATGCAACTGTCCAGTTACAGGATAATTAAATTTTTCTTTTCTCTCAGGGAAAAAGTGTCCCACATACTGTGAAAGCTCACAACATTTTTCAGCATTGTGAATACATTAGCCCTCCTTGATGTCAATACCTAAAACAGTATAAACAGTAGCCCCATTGCCTTTTTTTTTAGACATATTGATTAAAAAAGAGATTACTAAATGTCTCTAGATCCTGTAACATTATATGTACAGTCTTGTGGATATTGCAGTCTTCCAAGAAATAGCCATCATAGCAAGCTCATGGCATCATTCCAAAAATGAAGGGATTTCTGTTTGGTTTTGTCTCAATGACGCCTTTACTTTTACGGGCTTTCTTTACCATTTCCCTCTCTGATTGATATTCCAAAGGTAGTATAAACTTCATCTTAACAAGAAAATACATGGACTTACATAATAATAAAAAAAAAGTCTGAAATAATGAATGATATAGATTTCCTATATTCCTGAGATGTATGAGGAGAATGATTCTATACATACAATTCAAAACGTTCCATCTATTTTCAGAATGAAGTTAAACATATTGGCTCGCAATTCTATAATGGGTTTCAGTTAACTGCAACTGTGCCAGCACAATAAATGATACTCTGCTTTTGTTTCACATAAAGAAAACAAAGATGTAATCAAAGTATCCTCATAAAGACAAACAAATGCCCATTGTTAGGCTGGAAATTATTATTAGATACACTAATGTCTCAGAGGTTAAATAATTGGGGGAGTATTAAACCTGGGTCATAGCTAAATTAATTTTTGGTTAGTGGTTTGCTTTGTATTGAGGTGCTCTGAATGTAAGCCTAGACATGGATTAATTGGGAGCATGGGTCCTTGGCCAAAGAGAAACTTCTCCTCCCTTCTCCTTCCCACGAAAGGCAAAAGAGCAATTAGTTGGCAGCCTTAAGTATCTTCACAACTGATTATGGGCAGTTGAGAACTTCCACCCCCTTTGCTGCACAACAAGAACAGATTAAAATCCCCATCTTTTTTGGCAATCTATGGTCACAGATCTGCCACTTCAGCTGTCTCTGTCTCAGTCTGATCACTCACCTCCATACTTTGCCTCTGCTATCCAAAAACAAGCTTAGTGCAGAACTGTAATATTTTTTAGTCAGTTTTTTCAAATCTCTCTACTAGGGTCATTATTTTAAAATCAACAACACACTTTTAAGCAGGTGAAAAAAATTAATGTTTAATTGTTTCTATTAATTTAGGGCTATTGTACATCCCACCAGTCTGAGTAGCATCTGTGTCTCCATGAATGAATGTGTAATGCCTTCAGTTGAATAAATGTTTCCATCTGCTACTAGTTCTTAAACAAGAATTATTTTCTCAACATATACTAATGTGCTTTAACATTTTCTTGATAAGGTTTTACATTCTCCCACAGCATCATCTATAAAACTTAATTTTTAAACATTTCCTCCTATTCCAAAATGTCATTTGAGTTTTCAAGATTGTTTAAATTATTGTCTGTTCCACTCAATTTACTTCACAGATACAGATAAAATGAACTCACACAAAAATGTTGAAGTAACCTGTTTTGATTTTTTTCATTATCATTTTGGATTGGCAGCTAACCATTATGAGGTAGAAATTAATTTTATGTTCTCTTTTGTTATGCAAAACTATTGTTATTAGTCCAACTAAACTGAAAAGAGCTCTCTAAGAAACCAGAAAACTGTAATACAAAAACCAATTTTCACTTTTTACCCAATGCTGAGAGGTGGCAATGGGAGAGCTGTCATACACAGATCCCTCAGGAAGCATTGCTGTCGTGGTCGAACCCCAGGCAGAAATTAAGCACCACACAACTGCTTGGTCACTCTCTTCTCCAACCCCTCCCTGAGGAGGAGAATCAGAAAAAATACAGTAAATCTTGTGGGTTAAGAATAGTTTAATAATTGAAACAAAATAAAATACAACAACAACAACAACAATAATAATAATAATAATAATAATAATAATAATTATAATTATAATTATAATAAAATAATAGTTGTAATGAAAAGGAGGAAGAGAAGAATAAAACACAAAAGAAGCAATGGATGGTTGCACAGTCCAGCTGCCCACTGGCTGTGCCCAGCCTGTCTTTGAGCAGTGATCACCCCTTCCTGCCTATTCCTCCTGTTTTATATTCTGAGACAGATGTTCTGTGGTATGGAATGTCCCTTCTGCCAATTCTGTCTTGTTCATGTGCCCTCATGCCTTCTTGTGCACATTCTCATTGGCAGAGTATGGGAAATGAAAAAAATCCTTACNTCTTGTTCATGTGCCCTCATGCCTTCTTGTGCACATTCTCATTGGCAGATATGGGAAATGAAAAAAATCCTTACTTAGGGTAAGCACTACTTAGAAGCAATTAAAACATCAATGTGTTATCAACATTGTTCTCATGCTAAATCCAAAACACAGAACTGTACCAGTTACTAAAAGGAAAATTAACTCTATCCTGGGTGAGACCAGAACAATTGCTCTGAAGATTTTTGCCAAGTCTTTCCCATGCCCAGCTTTGCAAGACACCACTGAGCTTTGTGCATTCCTGGGCAAGTTAACATGCAGGATATGTACTGTCCCTGCAGGTATGCAGCTCCAAGGGATGGGACCAAGAATTCATCCCACTGCATGTTAGGTCATGGTGGCAGAGGAAGGGGGTCATTTGGGCTGAGATTACACCCAGGAAGACAAGTTTTTCAAATCTATCTCTAGTCTAAACTCAGGAGTATAGGATAAAAGTGAGGAGGGAGATGAAAAAATTCAGTTTTGTTCTGTAACATCCTCCCTGACACCTTCACAGCATGTCTGTGGAATTGACCTCCAGGGTTGCCTCCTGTAAGAGCCTGAGGACAAAATTCTGTAGTGCATTTCTGTGGCCTGGGTTTTCCCTCATTCAGGATTCAGGACTATATAAGGAAAAAACCATGATATGTTGATATATAAAATTAGCTCTGGGCACCTTAGCAGCGCTCATGGTTTACTATCTTTCCTGAGAGCAGATCCAAAGGTGAGAGCAGCAGCTCCAATTTGTCCAATTTGACTAAACTTTGTCAATTACCTAGAAGATGTAAAATGCTTAATGCGATCATCTGGAAGGGACATTACTGCAGGCATGGACATTGGAGCCTGCAATTAATGAGACCATTGGTGAACAATCACTTTTTCCCATTCAACTCTGAGTCTCAGATAAAATTAAAAACAAGGCTAGGTTATGGTAATAAAAAACCCAGAGGCCAAATGACAGTACATGGCTAAGTTCCCACCAAGACAATTTTTTATGGAAAGAATGTGCCTGCAGTCATAATGCCCTTTTGGGAACAGTGCTTGTCACAAAATCCTGTTGAACTGTGCCTGGCACTGTTCTAAGTACACTGTAACAATACTAAACAGCTAAACCATGACAGCAGGTGTGCTGGTAATTAAGCAATATATCATTTCTTAGGGCTGTGCCTTGCTTTTTTTTTATTAGTTTAGTCTGTGAGAACATTGACTCCATTTTCAGTGGGTGTTTATGTTATAGTTAGCTGCATGCAGCTTTTGAGATTTCATATATACACATGGATATACAGTAGATTTTATCAAAATCACCTTTGTGTCATATGGGTTTTATTTTTTCCATTTCAGTTACTGCATTAGATATCTGGTTTGACCTCACATGTATCAGAAAGTTGCATTTTGCCTGTATCAAACTCCATTAACTACCACTTAGCTACAGTAACTCTTTTCAAAAGGTCTTGATCTGAAGACGTGTAAAAATTGTTCTTGTCTTGTTATTTTGATTCAGTGGAAAAATTGTTCTCTCTGTTAAGAAATAAAGCTTTGCTTCTCATTTAAACATGTCTTGATTCAATTTCTACACAGCACTTGTTCTTATACATCAGTCCACCATATTAGAAATTCCTTTAGCATTAGGTAGTTTCTTTTGATTTATTTATTATGCATGACAGCTAAAAGAGTAATTTATTTAATAAACATATATATATGTACATATATGTATATACATGAATAGGTGCCTATGTTTCTAAATATTACTTTAATAAATATAAATACAATATCTTTTATAGAATGCATAGAATGTTTTAATGTTGGTCTAAGCACTATTGTGTTGCAGAGATACTGTGCTTCCCTATATAGATACATATCCTACAGAATCATTTTAGCACATTTTTCTGATTAAAAGAGAATCAGAAAAATTCTAACTCTAATTTAGGCTCTCCTAACCTAGAGCCTAAATCCTAACCTAACCTAAAGAATGATAGAATTATAGAATGGGTAGAAAGGGACCTTAAACATCATCTAGTTCCAACTCCCCTGCCATGGGCAGGGATGACATTCACTGCACCAGGTTGTTTAGAGCCCCTCCCAGCCTAGCCTTGGACATTCCTGGGGTGGGATATGCCCAACATCTCCAGGCAACCTGCTCCAGTGCCTCACCAATCTTACCATAAAGACTTTCTTCCTGAATCTACTCTTTTTCAGTTTAAAGCCATTCTCCTATCACTACATGCCCTTGGAAGCCACTTCTCTCCAGCTCCTGTTGGTTCTCTTTATCTACTGGAAGATGTTCTAAGGTGTCCCTGGAGCCTCCTCTTCTCCAGGCTGAGCAACCCCAACTCTCTGAGTCTGTCTTCATAGGGGAGGTGATCCACCCCACTGATCACCTTTGTGGACCTTCACTTCAATTGGTTTAAAAGCCAGGAAGGCTTATGGGGTTTTTTTTCCTATTAATTGATTTTTTTAAGTGTATTTTGCAGGAATGACTTGTCAACCATAACGAAAATAACTGGATCATATAATATGGTTGTCATTTTTTTTCTTTGTCATTTATCCCTTAAGCTTTCCTTCTTACCTGTGTACTTTATTGTCTGTGATTTCATGCATGATTCAATTTCATTAATATAGATGTTGAATTCAATTCATAGGACAAAGTCAGTCCCAGAAGTACCTACAAGGAAGAATTCATATAAAGCTGATGTACCACTGACAATTTCTCTCTGCCAGTTGTTCATTCATTTATGCCTTACTGTGATTGTATGATGTACTCTTTCAAACAGAATGTCACACTACTGGCATACAAAATTTGCCACTTCTCAACTATGTTTATAAGCCACTGTTATTGAAAAAAATTGTATCTCATCAAAGAATGAAAGCAATTTTCTTTGATAATATCTCTGCTCTTTAAAAATCTGTTTATGAGCATTATTAAAATGTTTATTGAGCAGTCGTATATAAAATAAAAAGTCCTGTCGATTTTTCTATATCTCTGTGGATTGATGAAAAAGCAGATATAGCCTGTGGTAACTCTGAAATCCCCTCACAGGTGTTTATCAACTCTGCTGTAACTTTAATGGATTTACAGTCTTTGGAACTGCCAAGTACTTTAGGTAATTAAAAATTACCAGTGTGTTTACTATTTTTTCAGACAACTCTTTGGGCTTCAAGTACAAGTTGCTTGAACTTGAGACATTCAGAGTAGATACCACCTTACTTTTCTGATGATGACTTAAGGTTAAGAAAGTCCATCATTATACAGTAGGAATATTTCATCTTTCTTTTCCAAGTTTACAAATACATATCCATACATGCAATGGATTTAAAAACAACTATCTCTTAATGGCTAGCCATTTTTTCTCCAGAGTTTTTATTTCCCTTAATAGACTGTCTAGACCTCTTTCCATTGAATTTTTTGGGTATAGCACTACATTTTGTTAGTATTTTGTGCTTTTAGTGATTAGAACAATGTCTACTGAAAATCATCCTCTATTATTATCAAAGATAGTAAAAGAAACAAATTATTTAATTAATTTTAATTAAGCCTCTCAAAGGACTCCAGCTTCATTTCTTCTCACACAGTGATTTTCCAATTGAGAATTGCAAACTACCTGCACAATGATTTTTTTTTTTTTTTTTTTTTCAGTTTTAGCAGTTAACTTTGCAGTATAAACAGAAGACAAGTAGAAAATAAAAAGAGCAAAGATGGAGGAAGAGCCAAGCAGGTCTGCCTCTGGAGGAGCACAGAGGGATGAAGGAGCAGGCTCAGTGCCCCCCTGCCTCTGGGAGCTGAACCTCTGCCTCTTGGTCACTGAGTGTGGTGGGACCCTGCCACTTTGATGTGTTGCTGTTGTCTTTAAGGAGATAGCCAGGAATAGAAAAAGAGCAGTTTTCTTTCTCACACAGTGAAACTTTTCTAGAAACTTACTCCACTGAAATATATTCTCTTGGCTGTAAAACATCTTGGCTCTTCCTTGCATATACAAACCAAATGTGTGGGTGTAAACCTCTCTGTGTTCCTTAGTGGTTAGATTAGGTCCTACAGAAAGACTGAAATAATTTCACCTGAGCTTTTGTATCTCTTCTGCAAGTCCATTTCATTTCTATCTATTATGAACTGTAATTTTAACTTCAGTTTATATGGTTCCTCAACCAAACAATTGAATTTTACAGTACTTCAGGAATACAGGAAACTGGAATGCAAGCTGAAATTTCAACAAAATTCTGTGATTTAAAAAAGGAATATTGTTTTTGTTCTAAGTTTTCACATGAAATGATTCCTTACTCAAAAAATATTTTCATACATGGAAGAAAAAAAACAACTTTAAAATGAAATTACTTTTCTGAGACAAAATGGAATACTGCATGCCTTATTTCTGAGTAGCATGATAGGAAAATGGAAAGATGAGATTTATTTTCTTCGCCTTTAATGAGACGAGTAAGAGTAGGACAAATGGTGAAATATGAATAATATTTTCCCAGAGGCCACTTCCTTCTGATGAATTATGCTCTATTTTCCTTCAGCAGCCATTGCATTACTTTTATGTGGAAAATTCAAAGCTCTGACAGTACGGTCTAAGTTACAGCTCAACAAATCACAGTGGTTTAAGAAAACTGAACTTTAAGCACCATTTATTCTGGTGCTAAAGAGTTGATTTAATAATTTAAAAATCAAAATGTAACATTTAAAAAAACATAAGTGAAAATATTAAAAATATTTTTTTCTTGTACATGCACTCTCATCAACATCATGATTATCAGCTCCTAGGGAAAAACAGAACTAAAAGTGTGGAAATAATGGGTCAGTGAAATTGAAATGACCTCTTGGTTTATAGGCTAACAGGTAAAGAATATGTTAATGAAACTACCATAGCTATGTTTTGCAAGCGCCAAAAATTTAATTTTTGAGAATTTTTACAGAAATAGCTACATTCTTCAAAGGGTCTCAATTGCCTTGCCATATTAAATTTGCTATCATTAGCACTTATATCTTCTTAAACCAACCTCAGTATAATTTCTGTATGGTATCTATTTTTTCTTCTTTCCACAGACAATCAAATTCTAAAACTGATTTGTCCCTCATCCTGTGAATAGTTAGTAATACAATAAGAAATTACATCAGCAGAGGAAAAGGAATGATGGTATTTCCATCTGCACACAAACCTAGTCTTCTGTATTTCAGCACTTTCCTGCATTAAGACATGTAAAGTGCTGAACTTGGGTGTTCTTTACCATGTGTGAGACAAGAGCCTTGGACTTTGCTGGGGGGCCTGGGACCTGCTTTCTTGTAAAACTTGCAGAAATTACCATCAGTGTTTTCAGACAGAAGGTTACTCTCTGGAAAATTTCTAACCAGCTCCACAGCTGAATGAGCTTCAGCTGCTTCTCACACAATCCAGTGGTTCCAGCTCTCATTTGAAGGGTCCAAGATATAAGCTTAACAAAATAAAATGTTCCTTCCCTTGACAACTGCTGTGCTTTGCCAGTCAGGCCCAGAGAATAGGAATAAAGAAGTTTACATAAGATGAACACTGACAGTCTGTTTTATTCACATTTTTTCCCCCTTTTTTTAACTCCCAGCTCTCAAGAGAAGAAGTTCACAAATGGTAAACCACCCCCCACCACAATTCCCATTAGACCAATGGTTCAGTGAGTTTCATGGTGTTCATGTCACTGCTGCTGTACAGACCACAGACAGCAAGGGCAGAAATTCAGCTTTCCCTGTAGTCTATCTAAATCTGCTTGAATACTTGAACTGTGTAAAGAAAATATTAATTTTTATGAAATAGAAGTAGATATCCTTTTGCTATTTTCCCCCCATAATAAGCATTAGAAAATTTAAGGAACAAAAGAGACAATTTTTCAAGCAAGCCACAATGAACACATTGGGAATGGGAAACCAGAAATAAATAATGTAGGGCTTTCAGTGATGTTGATGCACCTTGTACTACCTACAGCCACCACCAGCATGTCAAGATGCCTATTTACACCTTGAATATGGAAAATAAGCAGACAGCTCTCAGGCAATAAACAGTCACTTGGACTGAGATCATCTTTCAGGTGAACCCTCCCTCCTGCATGCTGACACCTCACAAGGCACATGGGTAATGCTTTCCTAAATACACCTGATTTTTTTCATGTGTGTAATAAATAACAGATTTTGTTACTTTTCAAGATACTTCTAAACAAATGTGTAGCTATAATCTCTATCCTTACCTATCCTAAGTGAATTCCTCACACAATATCTTTAACAACCATCAGAAGAGGATACATTTTTCAGCTACAGATCATCCCCCCTTTCCTCCCTTCCTCCTCCCCACCCTATTTGATGGATTTGCAGTAAAAACATTTCCTTCAAAGACTGTACTCTTACTTTTCCTTTCCTACAAACTGTAAACTTTTACTAATCTTATAGCAACACTATTGATAAATATAAAAAATTTATATGTAAAATAAGTATATTTTTAATACTCCATTCCTGGCTTTTTAAATTTCACAGGTCAGATATCATTTTCAGCTGCATTAGTGCTGCCCACTAGCAGACACCTGAAATCCCAGTCAGAACTGAATTCCTGAACAGATTATGTTGATTATTAAGCATATATATTTGGCCAGATGATTTTAAGTAAGTATAATCTTGATGTTTTTGCAGGTTTTTTTCATTTTAAGTCAATTAATCACTGGATTAAATTATTTTTACTTTAAATATTTTTCAAAGTGAAAGAGATCTAAAAGAATTAAGTAATGGGCTTCAAAGAATCACTGCTCAATTTTCATTCAGTACAGAGACCCTCTAAAAATAAGTAATTCATTTTTTAGGCCAAGAGAAAATTTTTTTCCATTGCTTTTTGGTAGCGTTCAGTAACTAGAAAAGGAAAGTTCACAGAGTAGCCTTAAAATCCTATCACCAAATAAGAATCACCAAGAAAAATACACTGAGGAAAATATCTGCTCTCTTTTCCTTCCTCTCCTGTGTGACTGATTACAGTTTTAATCCTGCTGCCTGACTGCCATGTAGGTTTCAAATAGCTCTTACAGGGCTGTTGCTGCAATCCAGATCCCTATTTGTACTGTTGCTGTGCTTATCTAATATAAGGACCAACTTTTTCACACTCCTCCTGCTGTTTCCATTTACCCTATGATAGGTTAAATGCATCTGAACTTGCCTTGGACCAGACCTACACTGACTTGAAAATTGTGTAAAGCTGCAGGAGATGTCTATTTGTTGCAATTTGTAGTATTTCACTTACTTGCAAGGACTTCTTTGTTTAATAGCATGGGATGTCCCCTGCAAAATCTGACCAAGAAAACCAATTTTATGGTATGCTATAAATTACGCCAAATTCAGAGTATGAACAGTGATTTTCTAAATCGGACTATGTTCCCAAGGGTAATCTAAATTTCATTTTCAATTTTTTTTTTTGGTTGGTTTCATTGTTTTCATTGCTATGTTGGCTCCGAAGTTAAATGCTGCATCTACATACTCATTTCTAGAAGATGCTGAGGAAGGCTTTGGTGTAACTTCCCTTCAGGAATCAATTCACCTGGGAAGGTACTCTCTGGAAAAGGGAAAACTCACCCATTCCAGGTGCTGTATTATATTACTTACTGGAGTGCAGGGAAATTACACACAAGAAATAAATTGGAAGTGCATGGATCAATAAGGCACAGGACTTTTGCCTACCTAATTGTAGATATGTGCCAAAGTAATTGAGCTTAACTTCACAATTCTTATGTTTGTTTGGATCAATTTTATTTCATAGTTCTCATTCCTTACCTTTTTGGTACAGAATATAACATTTTTGTGTTTTCCTGTCATAATTGAGTAGAATTTGTGACATTTCTTCAGAAGCACCACTGGAATGGCAAGTAATATATAAATGTACACAGAAGATGCTCAGTCAGCCAAGGTATACAATTGTGTGACTACAATCCAAAGGTTTTTTTTGCACTGGAATCCATTTTTTCAAATTGTTTCATTAGGAGAAGGGAGTCTTTGGCATCAAAGTGCTGTCATAACATGTCATAAACACTTCTGACTTTTAGCGAAATCTATATAAAACTTAGTTTATTGACAAAGTAATATGCATCTGAAACTTTCTAGCTGCTAAAAGTGATTTATCAGGCAGATCCCCATGTCCTGTTGTTTTGCATTATGTGCTCTCACAGCTGCTGTTTTGTTGAGAGAAGTTTAAGTTTCTCTAGGCCTTGCAGTATGTCCTATTACCTCTTTCTAACATTCATTATCTATTAAGAACCACTGTTGTAAAAAGGCAAGCATGTAGAAATTATTAGCAAATAGGAATCTCAAAGCATTTGATGCCAATTTAATAATGGCTATGAAATATATTAGAGTTCATTTGGGAGCTGTCAGAAACAGCTTCACCAGCCTCAAAATAATCCTTAGCAACCTCTAAATTTTTTTTTTACAGAGAAATTATTTTGTGACTCAACAAGGATTCAATATATCAATTGTTTTGTGACTCAACAAGGATTCAATATATTAAGATATATTGCCTTAATTAGGCAGCCTATTAAAAGGTAATGGCAGGATAATTTCATACAACGATAATTTAACCTGGGGGACTGATTATTACTTGATTACATGATGCTGTTGTCTATTGGTTGTGTAACTTTACAGCTGATAGTGAAAACAAATAGCCAATGAATAATTAGCTCCCATAAATAGGTGGCAGCATAGGGACAATGTGGCCCAGCATTATCAGCAGCTGTGATGGACAGACAGACAGACACATACTTGACCTTCTCAGCACTCACAACACTTCTCCTTCCCCTCCACTGACTACCTCCACTCCATCCTTTCATCTGCCATACTGCATGAGTGAATAACAGACATCCAGCCATTCAAAACTTCATCTATTATGAAATTTCCACAATGACAGGACAGTCACAATTCCAGTGGCAGCCAGCATACTTTTGTTGCAGCGTTGGAAGGAATTGTAGAAGTTAGGAAGGTGGAACAGAATAGTAGCCACCTCCAGGTGCAGGGAGATGGTCTGCAGCAGCCACTGGGAACTGTAAGGAAGAGGAACATCTCTTTTTGGAATGTTCATGCTTAATGAAAATGGTATTGTCCAGCTTTGCTATTTGAACACAGTCTCCATTTTCTTGGGATCGGATCTTCAAATCAAGATTTTTTTTCAGTATTTCTAGAGATAATAAATCATACTGAGCCATTTTCAGAGGGCTACTTCACAGCAACCCTTCAAAAGCTGATTTTAATACATAATCTAAGGAGATGTAAAAGATAAAGTAGAATTTTACATGGTGGATGGTCATCTTTCCTCACTTCTTCAACAAGGTTTTTTTCATTCAGATGTCGGAGAAAATGAAACTGTATGAAGAGTTTAAAACTTCATTTAAAACTATGCTAATTAAACTATTAAACTGATACAAGCATATTGTTACATATTTAATAGGTCAAAAGTGTTTATTTTTTAAAACCTTTGCAATGAAGATTGTTCTAAGCTGTATAGGGTAGGTTGTGCCTGATTAATTTTATGAATTGCCCTGGGTAAGGCTTGATTTACTTGCTGAACACAGTATTGTAAAAAACTTTCATAGCATGTTTGATGACATGGATTGCCATTTTACTGGCTTGTGTTGATTTCTGTCCAGATTTCAGAAAAACCTTTCAGCATAGATATGGTTTCCTCATGGGAGATGCATAACAAACCAGAAGACCTTATTGAATGCATTTAAGTGGAAACTCTAATCATTGCCTTCAGAACTGCTGCCTGTTAATAACAATGGACTCTGCTGGTTTGGTTTTCTTTTTACTTTTGAAATTAACTGCAAAACTGCAGTACCAAGCTCCTCCATATCCCAGGAGCTGCAATGGAAGAGGCATCTACTGTCTAAATTTGCCTTTTGTTTTCTATTTCTGTCCTGCTGCCCTTGTATGTGCAGAGACAATCTAGGGTTGGTTTAGCTATTCCTTGTGAAAATAAACTTGGAATCAGTGAATGACATTGAGACATTAAAAAAACTGTTACATGGCATGTTACATGGCAAATAGGTACTTCCAGAGCAGAAATTATCTGACTCTTTAGGCAATCATCATGGATTGAGATTAACTGACCTCTCTATAATATTACTTCTCTTCATGGGATGGACAGGAAAGCACAATGACTAAATTAAACTTAAATATATAATTTTGGCTCCTTAAGATAGGGTACATATACTGCATTCTTTGATCCAACATGTTTTTATAATACATTTTAACTTCTAAACACCCACACCAGGCTCTTTCTTCTTACTATATGCACCCTGTATCTTTTTCCATCCTCACTGGAATGCTCACATTTCTTGGGGCAATCTTCTATTTGTGTTTCTGTTTGCACAAATTCAGATAGTATTTTACCTTCAGTGAAAACCCAACACTGTTGCATGCTCTGATTAGGACTTGCTGGCTCTGGAAACAAGGCAAGCTGAAAATGTATGTATTTTAATATTATGGCCCCATTTTATTGATGTGCCTTGAAATAAATCTGGGACACAGGACATTCTGTCTTAGAAAAACTATAAGCTATTTCAAATCACCCTTTAGTGAAAAACTTATCACTGAAGAACTATCTGACTAAGAAACACTGTCAAGAATTCTGTGGAAAAGACACTTTCATGATGTTATAATTTGTGTGAAAGAATAATACCTTTTTTGCAGATGATGTGCAAAATTTTTCTCTGACAGATGGCACACACATTCAGTCTATAATTACTTGGTCACTTAGATGCAGCACAAGTTTCTGATCCCACCTGTTCCCTCTTTATTCCTTTTGCCTGTTGGTGTAATTTCCCTTGTACTAGGTTTTGTGCTGGCTAAGGAAGGAGCTGTACTTAGATTAAAATTAACTCTAAAAAACACATTTTCTTTTCAGATGAATCAATACATCAGCTTATTTTTCAGAGGTCTAAGCTGGCTAAAAGAGGACAGAACAATGAATGTTGGGAGCAAGGCCAGAGTGAAATTTCCAAGCTGTTTTCCAGCTGTTTGTCCCTGGGCCTGTACCATGCCTGGAGTTATTTCTCCCAGGTTCAGAACTTGATTGTTTCTCTTGTTGAACTTCATAAAATTTCTGACTACCCAATTCTCCAACTTGTCCAGGTCCCTCTGAATGACAGCACACCCATCTGGTGCAGCAATCTCTCTTTCCAGTTTTGTTTCATCTGCAAACTGCCTGAGGGTCCTCACTGCCCCACCATCCACACAGCTGATGAACAGGTTTTCATACTGGCCTGCACAGCAGCCTCTGGGATACCCCACTGGTGCCTTGTCTGCAGCTGGACCTGGTGGTGCTGATCACTTCTGTTTGGGACCAGCTGCTCAGGCATGTTCAATCCACCTCACTGTCCATGTATCTAACCCATAGCAACATCTACAAGAGAAGTTCAAGCCTTCCATCTACATGTGGTATAACTGGGTACCTTGTAGGCCTTCAGCCTACTTAGAGGTTATTAATATTATTAATACATTTAAAGTTCTAAAAAAAAAAAAATTAAAATTATTTTATTTAAAAAAAAATTTACCACCAAGTGAGAGCATGCCTAGCTGGTAGTATAGATTCAAGAAGCAGCAGTTTTTTAATGGTCCCTTTTATTTGTCTTTCAGTGCAGTGCACATGGCATCTGATTAATTTCCTGTTGGTGACATTGAAGAGATCTCTGCTGACTGTGCTGACTGAGAGGGAGCAAGGCTGATCTTTAGTGCTGCACTGCCTGCAAATATTCAGCTACGTCCACAGGCCCCACTGTTCCTGGAGACCAAGTACAATATTAAAGCAAAGAAATACAAACAATCCTTGCCTTGTATTATCCCTTGCCAATCTATCTTAGGGCAGAATAAGTATTTTTAGAAGAACACATCAAACAAAATAATTTGTGAACTCTTTTTTCTTTTCTTTTTCCCCTTTAGAGAATGCAGACTGCATTACTAACAGCAAGAGATTTCATAAGCTTCAGCTTTGCTCATGGTAGAAAAATACAAAATGTTGACAGTAGGAATGTGGCTCTTTTTATCAAAGCTGTTCCTGCTTACTGGATTTATAAATGACTGAATCCAGATGGATTTTTATCTTAGCTTTCACCCTGGTGCTATTTCACTTGGATATCACAAAAGTAACAGTAAGCTAAAGAGACTTATATGGTTACTAGAGGAGAAAGTTGTGTTTTACTGTATTGACTGAAATATATATATATATTATTGTCTGAACTGTATACATCAGTGAGTCCCATCCCTATGTTTCAGAAATAACATAGCTGCCAGCAATAGTAACAAGACTTGTATTTGGCTGCAATGTGATTTTTTCCCCCTTTTTCCAAGTAGCTCTTTTCAAAGTAGCATAGACAACTTATTTTCTAATTTTAATGAATTTTTTCTATATAATATTATAAAATAGCACCAGTCTGTATTTAATATTAGAGAAAATGTAAGTATGACTCTCTGAAATTAATTTTCCTGATTTTCAGTCTAAAGTTCCAGGAAAAATGTTGACCTGCAGAATCTTCTCCAGCAGAACTCTCCTTATCAAGACATCTCACTAACTAACCAACAACAATCACTTTTTGAAGTGAAAACCTTTGGACAGTTCATCAGGGAAGACTAAACAAAAAAAAGCATGCTAAGAGAAAACCTTCTAACCTGGATAGGATAGAGACAAATGAGCCCTTTGTTTCACAGGAATCCCTGAATCAGTATTTGCAGAAGAATATTAAGCCACTATTTTCCTGTAGCTGTTGGCATTAATAAAATTTTCTCTAGAAGGAGGAGACAGACAAGTGACAGTAAATGTTGTTCCCAGATATTCTTTGTGTGTTAATTGAGCTATGTGTGGACTACATTAGTCATGCTTGCATAACCATTAAGTGATCATTAGGTACATAATCCCATTATCTCCACTACACATTATATTTTGTTTCATTTGAGTCTGGTTGCATGTTTACAACTTAAATGTAAGCACTTTAATTTCAATTCCACTATCCTTATTTTAAGATGAAAGATGTGTGGTGATTTTCACTTGAAATATTATGGTCTCAGCTCTGTATTTTATCAGTCACAGATCCTAGGAAAAAATCACAGAATCCTTTAGGTTGGAAAAGACCTCTTTAGTCATGGAGTTTTACCTTTGGCTGATCACCCCCTTGTCAATTAAACCATAGCACTAAGTGTCACATTCAGCTGTTTGTTGAACACCTTGTGGAACCATGGCTCCATCACCTCTCTGAGCATTCCATTCCAATGGTCTTCTTGCAGGAGCACAGACACAATTTGGCATTTAATAGGGAATGACATATTTGGACTAAACTGTACAATTTTAAGTTTGGCACCACCAGAACCAGGCATGCCAAAAGCTGTACCCCCAAGACAGATGACCAGAGGCAGTTGACATTCCAACTTCCTAGTAAGTGTCCACAGGCTCCCAAAACTGTTTAAAGCAGGAAAGAGAAATTCTCTGGAAACAAAAGAAATGAAACAATTTTCTAAGTGAGTTTTCATTTGTAAAAATACCTTAATTTATTCTTGTGTGCTTTAGATCTCATTGTTCTTGTGCAGATTGTACGAATGTTCACAAATGCCATTCAGATGAATAACTATTAGCACAAAAAGAATAGTCATGGGATGTTGGTGTCATTTATTGTGAATTAAAATAGAAATTAAATTGATTATTTGTTAATTCACATTTTCTCCCCTGGTGCACATCAAACCGAACAGCACCTGTTTCTCACACGGTTTTTCTATTTAGTTGTGAAAAATCTATGGAGAAAGAAACTTATAGTCTTTTTTAAAAAAGGCCTGTCACAAACTGTCTAGCACTTCTACCAAGTACAGCTGACACTTCTATAGTTTGATAAACCTTTAATCATATATATGCAGCATCTTCATGTCATCAGTGATACCCTCATTATGTCATCTCTGCAATGAATTATTTATGCATTTTAAAATTACACAAAAATAACTTTGCATGTGAAAATTTAAATACTCCAAAATCTTTAGATTTGATGCAAGGAAATATATAGTACTAACTGTTCTGGCATGAAAAATTGCATATGGACATGAGACCTCCAAGATCAGCATGCAGAGATCATTTATGAAGTACCTAGTCATTTATAAAGTACCTTTCTTATGTGTGCAATCATGGGCCTTTCATTCATCTCTCCCTCCTTGTTTTGAAAATAACTTGAAATGTAAAAGCACATTCACCCTCCTAAACTTATCAGAGATATTTACAATGCTGGAGATGCTTTTCACTCCAAGAAATCTCCCTGTACAGGAATTCCTGGTAACATAGCCAGACTTTCCATCTCCTCTGTTTCCTAGTGAGGATGGACTTTTTGGTGTGTGGGTATGGACATTGATTTATATGGATACTAATTCATGTGGTATTTATTTTTATGGACATCCAACAATTCATTCATAGGCTGTCACATTCATGACAGCCTACAGTCAAGCCAGTATGCCCTCCCAGGAACAAATTGGGAAATGCCAACTTTCTCCCTATCATGTCAAATCAATAAGTATCTGTTTGTACAAAAGTCTGACATTAAGAAGTTATTTAAAAATAATCAAAATTAATACCATAGAAAATGTCTTTATGTATTGCTTAGAGCTGTAAGAGTTTGCAAATTATATAAGACACTTAATCCAAATTTTAAATCAGAGGCCTTACAGCACAAAATATTCTAACATATTATAATGAGATTATAAGAGCAATATTTTTGTGCAGTTTACTCTTACTTGAAATTAATATTCATTATGAATTACTACTTTTGTACCTTCAGAAATTCAGTAACTTATATCAAAGCTGGATATCACACCATAAAGTAAAAAATGCTGTGAGTGAACTTTAAAAAACTTTGATGTTCTGCTGTTTGGCTTAGGGAAGTACTGGAAGAAAGGTGAAGTTGTCAGCACAGTGACTCCTGAACTAAAGCATGTCTATGGAATCTACTGGGCAGTCTCACCTAGAGCTCAGATAATACTAATATAAAATACTTTTCTATGGAAAGGTTCATCATATAAAAAATTTCTTAGGAAAATTAACATCTAAGAGACTTTCAATTTTTTCCCAACAGCAAGTTCACTGGGCTGTATTGGAAATAGATATGAGAAATATTTATGTCTGTGTACACAAATTTTCCCACACCCATCTTGTGAACCAAAATAAACTCTTCAACAACAACAACAACAACAAAAATTCAACTTTTTCTGGGTTCCATTTGCATCACTAGCTTCTCTGGATTTAGGGAATAATTTAAACAACCACACACATCTTCCAGAATTTTTTCCTCTTCTCCATAGGCCAATATACCTTGGGGACTGATTTCTTCCCAGGATAGAATCAGTTGAAGCACCATGATGAATTTTTGGCAATGAAGCATTGTTCCTGTAGTGTTCTCCATACAAACACATTCCAGCCACAAGGATTGTTGTGTAAAACTTGCTGTTGGCACTGCTGTTCAAAGCAGGGAAGATGGGAGGCTGCCACTGTCCATAAATTACACCATGAGAAAAAGACTTTCAGCTCAGCTATAAAGAGATAATTATGAGAGGTTATGCATTGCCATCCTCAGGCAACCAGTGGTACTAGGAGAATGAGTCTGTAATGAGCAACACATACTGACAAGTGTTTTGGGTTTTATAAAATAGGTTAACCATAAATTGCCTTCAGATTAAAAAAAAAAAAAGAGTATAGAATTAAATGTCAAGGAAGTGTGCCCATAGCACTTGTTATTATCAAGTGTTCTTATTGGGAGAAATTTTCTTTTATTGAGTAGCAAGATATCATTGTTCCTATTTAGCAAAATATTCAGCAGAAAAAAATATCTGGGATCTTACCTTTCCCAGAAGCTAGGTATAAATTATTTTAGTTTAGAGAAGACAACTGTTCACAACACATTGAGAGTCTCCTCCTTCTATTTGGACTGTTTATTCTTACACAGGCACTCTGCCACAAATATGTAAATCATAAACACCCCCTCACACACAGTCTTGCATTCATTGTTCTTGGAAAAATGTATACTACTTCTCTCTTTTCCTTATCAAATTCTTAATTTAAAGGACATTTCTGAGGGATGTTAACTGGAACAGAAGTTTGAACCTCAACTTTCAAGGTTTTGTTATGAGATATATGGTGCAGCAGAGACAATCTCACTTCTTAAACCCTCTTAAAAGGGGTATTTGCATGTCCCACCATCAAGGATAAATAGGACACTGACTAGCCAGAGACCCCAGAGATCAAAATGAATCTAAAAATTGATGAGTTGTAACTTGATTGTTAAATGAATACAGAACCTACTAGTCCTGGATATACTACACAGGAAGATTGCTAAAACTTCATCTTTCCTTACTTCTGTTTCTAACATAAGAAGCTACTTCTGAAGCCAAAGACAGGAATGGATGGCTGATCCTTTCCTTGTTGTAATCACAGACTCATAGAATCATGGAGTGGCTTGTGTTGGAGGAAACCTTAAAGACCACCAAGTTCCAGTCCTGCTGTGGACAGGGACATCATTCCCCAGGCCAGGTTACTCAGGGCCCCATCTACCATGGGGTACCCACAGCTTCCCTAGGCAGCCTGTTCCAGTGCTTCCTCACCATCTGAATAAAAAATTTCCTTCCTAAGCATCTAATCTAAACCTACCTTCTTTCAGTTTAAAACTATTTGCCCTTTGTCCTGTCACTGTCTGCCCATATAAAAAGTACCTTTCACTTCTTAAAAAGAGAGGGAGAGAGAGATGAAGTGATTTGCATAGTTCTGTGCTTTAATTACAGAGCAACCTTTGCCTGATGACACTACTATCCTAATTAAGTACCATTATGCTACCCTTGGGACCTTTCTGATTAAGGCCCAATTATGTGGAGTATTCATGATGATGGTAAAAGCTGTCCCATTTTCTAACTGTTGCAGCACATGGTAATGATGTAAACATCTCTCCTGGGACCAAAGGATGTGAAGAGTTAGACAGTGCTTTTAGAGACCCAGCAACAATTTCCAAAGATTTCTAAAACATAGAGAAATGTTTTAAGTTGCATTTCAGGTAATACAAGGCTTTTAAAAAATACTGGGAGAGTGGATATGCAGTCAACAATGGATTTTTGAAGATCCAAACCCCAGTTTTTCTTTCACCTTTCTTAGACTTCAGTGGCAGATGTCAGTGTTCTTCAAACACCTGTCTTCAATGCTGGAGTTTATTCATGCACAAGATATTTCTCTTATCAGCAAATTTGTCAGATTTTTGCTGGTCTTTTGACTCTGTTTTAGATGACTGATCTGTTGCCTCAGAGTTCTTACTCTGAACAACATTCATAACAATTCTTAGAGAAAGGCACATGATGGCATAAATGTTGCATAATGTCTAATATGCTGACTGGAAATGCTGAAATTTCCCCATTGATCTGAAACAGGGAAGAAATGTCTCTATTCAGATTAAAGAAGATGCATTTTAGCCAACAGACACATACTGATGCTGTGAAAACTTCATTTGGGTATAAGCTGCCACTAGTCTGAAACAATAAAAAGACCTTTGAAAGTTTCCTTCTTTGAAAGTAGAACAATGTGACACTAACAGAAATTTTGGACAGATGTGAATTCTCCTTTTTTGTGCCTTTGTCTATTTAAGAGATCCAAGGTAGAACACCTGCCATGGTGATCTTCTGTACTCCCTCGGACTTTGAAAAATGTAAAAATAAGCTTGTCAAGATAACATTAAGACTCATTGCTCATGGATATAACCATCCAATAAATTTTAAAGCTGAAGAAAAATTAGAGTGTACTATTGCCAAAGGAGCACCTAGATAATTTCCCCTTTGTTCAGTTTCCAAATGCAAAATTGAGTTGTTTTCTAAAGAAAAGTAGTAATATAAATTAAAATATGATGAAGGCCAGAAAGGCTAAAAGACTATAATTACAAAAGAGCCATTTGCAGAAAAAAAAAAGAAAAAGTGTGATCAATCCTTAATACTTAAAAAAGTGAAGCCAGGCATTAACATATCTTGAAAATCTAACCAAACTGTATAATAGGTTCTTTAAACTGTCATGACAGAGCTTGCTTTATACTTTATTAATTAAGTTGTTCAGTAGCCCAACATTTATAAACAATCCAAAAGGCAATCCACATACTCACCACAATTATTCCTTTGATCATGAGGGTTTTTTTTCCTCCAAATCACACCTGTTCATAACAAATAAATGTGTTTCTAAATGTGTTTCATTGTCAGAGTATGAGCTGTTCAGCAAGTTGTGTGGACAGTCACCTGTGAGATGAATGCCTTACTCTACTGCTTCTTGTGTCCTTCTTTGCTTTACATAGATATGTGTATCTTAAGTGATACATGTGTGTATGCAAAAAGGATGCTGAAAATGTCACCTCCTGATTTCCTCTATCTGCTGGAGTACCAGTGAAGTACTATGATAATGCAGAAGAGGACAAAGTTAAAGTGAAGATTTTTTTAAAATATAAACCAATGCCTTAGGAGGTAATGTAATGGTTTTATTTCTGACTTGTATCAGCAGTCTCTGTTTCAGTCACACATAACAATTTCATCATGCAGGCCTTCAAAACAGTATTAATACCTCTAAACATGGGGGCAAAAAAAGTCAAATAAAGGATACTGTTGGAAAGAATTTATTTAGTCATTGAGAACTGCATCTTCAAGGCAAACAAGGAATTAATAGCTATTTTTTGGCTGAAACAAAAATGTCAAAATGTGTAAAATTTTTGTGAAATGTAAAGAAATTTCAAACTGGGCACTGCCAGGAAAGTCTTTAGCAGGGTAGACCTATCTCAGTCTTCCAAGGACTTGGCAGAGGAACCAGAAAATTGTGAACTGAGACTCATGTCCAAAGTAGGGTGAGCAGTGGGACTGCACCATGAGAGAAGCACAGGCATGGTCCCCACTGCCCACAGGGAGACTGAACAACATGATCAGACACACAACTTGCTTAGAAAATATTATATGTGGGGTTACTAATCACTAAAATCTATCTTATGTATCTTATGTGTATGTCAAAACCAAAACATTCCCTTTTTTCCACTGTCTTTTCAGTCCTTTTTCAGCCCTGCACAAAGAGATCTGGGGCTGCTGGCTGGCATCAGGCTGTATGTGAGCCAGCACTGGCAGCCCCAACTCCTTCCCTTCCCTTCCCTTCCCCTCTTAGTCTAGGAAGAGGTTGCAAATTAGATTGAGAACTATACTGGCAGGTATGTCCATTTTTTTTTCTGTGTCTACCTTTTCTGAGTCCCTAGATGCAATCAGCAAAACTAAATCAAGTGTTTGAAAAGGCTAAGAAATGCCAGTCTTCCACTACAAGTTGATTTGTTGCATCTTTTCCACCACACTATGTAAAAAGGTGTCTTTTTTAAAAAAGAAAAGTCATTGTTTTTATCATCAGTTTGGTACTGGCTTCTGCCACCCCAACAGCTGTCACTCTTATCTAATTGGCCATTTTGGAACAGGAGAGGAAGTTCTATTCAAGAAAACTTGCAGAGTGATATGAAGTGAGTCCAATATTCCATTTAATTAGTCCAAAGTGTTTGCTTTAAAAACATTTTGCATCTGCCTATTAATGGCAAAAAAATTAGTTTCTTAAGCAGACAGTCTCAGGCTGAGTAATTCTGGCATAAAAACTAAAGTTCTACTGATGACTCAAGGAAATCAATTTCTTTGAAAACCATTCTGTTCATAATGAAAATAAGTTCATTTGGATTTTTTCTCATTCATATCTATGTGTATAATCAGGAAAATAGGATATTAATTGAATGAGTAATTAACTATTATATGATTTGTTGCTTAGTCCAATAAGGTCTAAAACTTGAAGCTGCTTGGCCAAGAGAAATGCAGATCTTACTAGCAAATGTGCTAGTGTTGTTTTTAAAAGCTGGAGTTAATGATGTTAGTTTCTTGCCTCTTTGCTGTCTGTGCCTGTGAACTGCTTTCCTGATAGATGTTATCCAGGGCAATGGCCCAGTGTTAAACTCTGTTTGGCTGTGGATTCAGGCAGTTAGGACAGAAGCAGTGAAACAAAACCAGTCTGTTTGAATGGATGCAGGATGAATATGAATTAAACTAAAAAGGGACAGGTTTGAATGTGTCTTATTAAGCAGAGGCAATATCTCAGGTCAGCACAAGCTTCTGATGTGACTAAGAGATAATTAATCACATCATTTAGGGACTTTACTTTTGCATACACAAACCTACACCTGCTAATAACTGCATACAAGTATCTTTACACCTGCACATATGTACCTTTATTTGATGATGGCATGATAGCTTAGGGTAAACATTTATTCAGATAACTACACCCTAAAATCAAACAACTGGAAGCATTGTTACTTGAAATTTTATTGAGATATTTTTATTGATATTGCAATATAGACACAAAAATGGTGCCTCAGGATCAGATTGAAGCCGCTTACAGAAAAAAAGTTGGCATGTAGGAACTCCAATATTTTAACCCAGCATGGCAAGCTTCAAATGGCTTTATGAGTGTACAAAAATTGGTTTTTTTCCAGCACTAGCTTAGGGAGGAAAATTGCCTCAGTATGAAGCCCTGCATGTGACAGCCAAGCAAAGTGAAGAGCATTCAGGGGCTTTAGCAGCCACCAGGACCTGAAAGTCTATTTGACTGACTGTGAGATTGGTCCCTGACTTGCCTTGGGCTCAGGCCAGCTAACACTCTCCCAGGCAAAACTGGGCATGATTCAGCACTCCTGAGCTCTCAGGTAACATTCTCAAAAGGAAGTTTTGCCACCCCCACTTTGAAACTCTGGTTTGCATAAACGTAGCTTGTATTTTGCCAGCAGCTTTTTGTGCCCAGAATGTTCCTAGATATGTTTCATATGTTAAGGTAAAAGTAGGGAGTGAAGATTCAGTACATCTGAAAACTGATTTGCAGAAATAAGGGAAACAAAAAGAAGAAATAGCAGAAGCTATTACAGCTTCCTTAGCTGGGGTGATCTGTATGTTTTTTCCAGACTAGCTGAGGCTTTATAGTCTGGTTGCTTGTTGTCAGAAATCAGGTTGAAACTCTTAAAACATTTACCACCCAGCTTGCCAAGGTTTCAACCTCTTACTCCTGACTCCATCATTTTCACTTCTGACCCTTCATCAGGTTGTGTACCTCAAAACCATTCCAAAATTACATCTGCTTGAGTGATGCTTTCTTCTAAAATATGTACTTTGTAACCCTGCTATTTCATCCACAACATTTAGCAGTCAGTTTCAAGGGTAGATTTAGCTTTGATCTTTTCCAAAAGAGTTTGAATACTGTTTTTTTAGACCTAATTTCTCTGCCAAAGACAGGTCACTGAAGAGACCTAATTGCCAGAGAAGGTCTGGATTAAATGAAGGGCACTGACCAAAGGTAAAATTTTCAGTCTGAACTCACCTTTCCTCTTAATTTGTCAACATTTGATGTTGGTTACAAAAGTCTTGTTTTTCCAGGGTTTTACTTTTAGAGGATGTTGTTGATTGATTGTTTGATTGATTGACTGTTTGATTGATTGATTGATTGATACCATTTATTTGAAGTCTGAATGAAGAATGCAGGCCAACTTCCTAACTATCTATAGTTTAGGTCAGAAGAGAGGTATTTGAAAATATTTTAAAAACCACATATTTTTTTTGTTGTTAACACAACCATATGATCACTAAATATGAACTAGAACTCAATTTGCATATTTATTAATTTGTAGTGCAATACAACACACTATTTTGCATGAGCCTAAATGATGTTTTTCTGTAATCCTTTAAGGGCAATATTTCCAGATTTCCTTCAGCACAAACTGTCTCCTACTCCAGAGAAGAAAATACACCAATCTATTTCTGTGCAGAGGCATTTTCTTTCATAAACCATGTAATTATATGAGGAATAGCTAGAGAAAAAAGGGGAAAGGAAAAAGATGAATTTCCACATAGAGTACAAAATTTACATAAGTTATCTTGGTAATTTACCCACAAAGAAAACAATTCAGATCTGAAGAGAAAACAGGGAAGTAGCATTGTAACCCTACAATGTGCTACCTACAAGCCCTACAATGTGTAGCCTACCTGTGCTGACTGTGGAAGTTCATGTTACAGAGTCTGTTCTGCAGATCTTCAGCCTGCTTTAGACAATCACAGAGCTCCACACCCAAGGTGCTGTAGCCTTCTGCTGCATAAAATTACCCTTTTCAAAAATGCAGAAGAGAAAGTGAGTACAAATTCTGTTATTTTTCTTTTTCTTCTTTTAGATAAGATGCTTTTAAAAGATGATGAGTGCCTCAAATATTTATCAAGGGAAATATCAATATACTTTTCCACTAAGCCAGAATAAACAGGTTTATAAACTTACATTATTTACCAGTGTGGAATTCACTTCTGTCTCAAGGCTGCTGTAACTTGCCCACTTAGACTTCATTTCCCTGGCAAATTCCTCTTTCAATATCAGGTAAGTTTGGAGTCACCACTCAAAATCCTGCTTGGGGGAAATTAATTGAAATTTTCTGAATTAGTTTGTGCAATTCTAATATTCAATAACAAAGGGGGAATTAAATGTTTTCTTAGGGACTAAAATTATACTGTTTCTCTCTGCTTGTACTTTCCCTGGCAGTCAAGAGAAGAACTTCAAATAGCTTTCTGAGGTACCATCCACATTCTGGAATGTTTTTTCATTTCATACACCTCATGAAAACAGAAGCTTTTAAGTGACATTTCTTTGAGATCCAAGTCACAGTTTCCCCTTTCTTCCATTCTCTGTCTTGTTGTCTTTCTGAAAGTTAGGCCAAAAAAATGTTGAAAAAACTATTTCAACTGATTCAGCCATATTAACTTCTTCTTTGAAGGAACCTTGGACTGGGTGGAGGGCCTTCTTGTATGATTTCAGTTTTTTATCCTTGAATAAATAGAAAGATAAATTACATGATTATATGATCTAGGTAAATAATGTAGTTAGATATTAATTCTACCTAAATGGCCACAGACACAAAACAATGGGAAACTGCATGAGAAGCACAAACCCTGTGTCCATCCACTGCCTGGGTTATCTGTACCACATGGCACTCACACCAGAATCAGATCACTGCATGATGGTTTCTGGTTAAAGTTTTGTGAAAGGTACTTAATCTGTGTGAAGGCAGAAGCTGTAAAGCAGGAAGAAATAGGCTAAGTCTATTTAATTCACCACATTAAGGAAACATTCCTGCACTGCAACCCATGATATTAAATTCTTACCTAAGTTCAAAACACCTTACAAAAATTAATAACATAGCTAATAGTTATATTCAATTATTTCTCCCAAAACACAATTATTCTCCTCTTTCAATGTCTCAGTATGACCAGGACTGTGTCACTGACCTAATCAAAATCTTCTCATCTGAAGGCTTTAAAACTTTCTCAGACAAAAAAAAAAAAAAAAAAAAAAAAAAAAAAAAGAAAATAAAAAAAAGGTTTAAGAAAGAAAGTTTTGTAACAAAAAGTGTTTTTAACAAGCCTTAATTGTCTACAAGGTCAAGTTCTGTAGTTCTGTCATACTGTGAATGAAAACACTCTTGCAGAGTATATGTGTTCCCAGAAAGCAACTGAAAACAGTATAGTCAGTGGAATAAGGGCTTAGTGCATACTGTAAATGGAGCAACCATCTGCATTTTTGATGAGCTGTGTTTTCCTCTTGATTGTCAGGTATTGGTAAATAAAAATTATATATCAATAAACTAAAGCTGATACTCAAAAGATTTAGCATTCCAGTTCATGATGTAAAGGAGGAATGCTTACCCTTTATTTCCTGGTTAATTCAGATCAACCCATGCAACAGAAATACTGGCATGACTTGTACCTCATTTAAATACCCATTAATACAGTCCTCAGCTGTACACAGGTTTTTCAGGAGAAATAGGAGAAATAATTCCTCCTCAGTCATCAGAAAATGGGTGTTACCTTTGCCTTGTCTGGAGTGACTTTCACAGAACTCATTCAAATGCTATACAAGTCCTCCAGCACTTTGCTTTCTCTTGATGCACCTTCTTGGTTTCACTTAAGCTGGAGGTGGTAGTGAATCAAATTGGAACAAATCAGGACTGACAAACAAGTATTTCTTTTGTAACAGTAACTGAAATAAAACTCAGTAAAAGTAACGAGGTCTCCCTGCACCAAATCAAAAATTTAGCTAGATCTCTGAAACAAAGAGAATCCCACAGACCCACACTTAGGAATGGCTTGTGTTCTGACATCACTACTAACTATCCAACGTGTCTCTGAATCACACTAGAAAAATAGAAAAGTTTGGAATCAAAACTTAATTATTTTCTTCTGATGATGGTTAAAAGTGGACTTAAACATCTCTAACAGTTTACTAACCAGTAAAAATAATAAGAAATAATTTGATTAGATTTGAATAAATTCTGAAAAGTCTAGAAGAATTGCCTTCATGCATCTAGCTACTGTCCCTCTAAAAATAAGAGATGGATGAAAAATGAAAAGAGGTCCTTATACCATCAACATGAAAAGTCAGATTTTTTTGCTCTGACTGAGAAATTTCCATGTTTATGACACTATTATCCAGGCTGTCTGAATAAATTCAGCAAAACTTTTATTTCTGCTATTATTCAGCAAGCAAGTGCAGAGCTGCCTTTTATTCATTATCTAATTCTTTTAGAAAAACACTTTTAGAAATCTTTTGGGGGTTACCATCTGAAGGTCAAGCACAACAAAAGTTTGGTACCATGAAGGACAGTAGGGCTCTCTGTGGTGGAGTTTTTTTTTTTGTAAAATAGCTGTCTATATTGTTTAACTGTGAGTACAGAACACAGATAAATCAGTCTAGTGATTTTTATTGTTTGAAAATCAGCTAGAGAAGAAATATAAATAAAGACAGAGCATCCAGCTTTTCAGTAATTACATGATTTGAGAAATCTTCAAGCCCATTATCTTGTTGTCTTTTCTGCCATATAGCACCCGTGGAAGATAATTACTGACAGGACCACAAAGGCAGACTTCCAAGCTAAGGAATACTTTATTTTCATTGGTTTACTGAAGGCAGATCATGCCAGAACAAGCATTTATCTGATGGACCTACAATGCTGTACTGAACATGAGAAATGTCTGCTTTTCATCCACATATTTTAGCTGTCTACTTTGGGGTGAAAAAAATGACGTTGATGCAATCCCAGTTTGCTGTCTTGCCTACAAAGGGAGCCCAGGGTGCCTGGCTCAGTTATGCAGCTGAACTACAAACAGTACACTGAGGTAAAGGCTCACTGTTCAAACAAGCAACGTACAAAAAATGATTTGAAGAAGCACACATGAAGATTCCACACTTGTCATAAAGTGCCCCTTTTCAGTCTCTTGCTATGGTACTCAAAGGTACCATTCTATTTAAGGTGCAAACCACCTAAAGATGATGGAGATTTATTCTTATTTATTGTGCACCTGAAAGCTGATATTTTAAACCTTAAATTTAGCAATTTTTCACACTTCCATTTTTTTCTGTGTTGAATGTCCATTGATATTTTATTGCAAAACCGAGAAGATTTGGGTTATGGTTATGGCTCAGCACTTAAAAGTCTATGTTTTTCTATCATATTTCATAATCTACTTCATCAACATTCCATTGCTGTATTCCACCTACTGTCAAAATTAAGCATCATAAGTTTACTCATCTGAAATTTAGTGGTGGAAAAATTGAAAAAGTGAACATATATAATAACATGCCTATATAAAATAGTTTGATAAATCATGGTGAAATGTACATGCTACAAGCATTTGTACATCCACAAAACTACAAATATGACAATTTTGTATTTTATTCAAATGATTTTGTGTTTAATATTCACAATGGGTTTTTTACAAAATGAAATATTTCACTTTGCATGCTAATTAGGTTTCTCTAAAAATTAGCATATTAACATTTTAAATCTTTGTTTGAAATTATGCATATTTTCTTATGTCTTGTATCTCAGAATTAAATTCTATACAGCAAACTTTACTTCTGTATGCTGCTGAAATGCCAAAAAACTGGTTAGGATGGAAATATTGACTATTTTCTTTGCCGTTTGTTGACAATAAAATATTAATTAATTTTAAAGTCATTATAATTATGATTGTCTGGCAAGGGTATGTTTCTCAGTGACAACGGAAATTAGTCAAGTGATTAGTACTTTGTACTGCTGCCCCTGTTGTTCTTTTTTTCAAATGTAGTTCTCATTCCCAGGTGGTTGTTGAGCATTAGGTGCAGACATGTACACAAAATTCTCTTTTATTATATAAACTTTCAATACACAGTTTGAGACCTGAAGGAGCCCGTGATTAATCACTTACTAATTGGATCATTCCTTCACTGACAATAAGTTATAAACTACATGAAAGGCACTTGACTGCATTGTTTGTGAGATCCAGATTCCTCTAGGGAAACAGCACATTTTACAGAAGGACAACCATCACATACAGCAAAAATGCTGTTCCTTATTCCTACACAAAATACACTTGTTTGCAAGTATGTATATATATATATAAATAATAAATATAGTTGTTATGTAATTGTTATATATATAGATATATATATATATATAACAATTACATAACAATTCTCCTTGCTGGCAAGAAGAAAGAAAAAAAGGAAACAAAAGATATAGAAATCTTTCTGATCAAGTTTATTTATTAAAACTCTAATTCTTCTTTTAGATGAACTTACACAGCTCCCACTGGCTCTGTTGAGATTGAAATATCCTAGATAGATTGGTTAGAATTTAGCCCAAACATACAAATTACTTTATTCTCAGCATAATGAAAATGACATTCATAAAAATGCCTACAAAGATGAGATCAGATCTTGCATCTCTGATCTTTGAATTTGAGGATGAATATTTCCACCAAATTCAGTTTTACAAGCTAGGTAGATAGAAAAGAAAAGTTTGGTTATGATACTTCATGTAACTGTAAATGTGTGTGTGGATTCAAGGTGAATCAATTCTGTGATAACAACAAGGACTGTAACAGAATAGTTTAGATAAGAGTGCTCTTTCTTTCTGTAAAAAAGTATTTTTCTGTATTCACTTCAATATCTTAATATTTCTCTGCTGTAGAAGCAGGTTTGTGCACTATGCAATTAGCCTCCCAATAACTGAGTTCAATGTTCAATTACTTTCAGGTTTAATGTTTTTCTAATTAGAGGTAACTGCTTTGAATTAAACCTTGGTGACATCTTACTGAACAGCTGCAGAAGAAGGGTGGATTTAATTTGTGTTTGCATTGGGCCACAGCACAAATTATTTGATATGGTTAGAAGAGTAAAAATACTAAATTAATGTGGGAGTATTCAAGTAATAATTTTAAAGCACTTACTAGCAAATACATACATATATCCAGTGGAGAAGCTTACAGCAAAGTGTTTCTTCCTTTTTATTTCACCTGAATTTTCATAAAAACATGCAAATATTACTTTTGCTTGTTACATAGATAATAATTCACAATTAAATAATTGGCTGGAGCAACTCACTATGTGTGCTTAGATGTTTCAGATGCACACACACACACACACATTGATACCAAATGCACAATTAGAAAACAACTAGAAATGACTGCCCGTTGTTTTTAAGGCTTCTGAATTCACTACCTTATGAACTTGTCAGTCTAGGAAAAACACACCCCTACTAACAATAAGGAAAAAAAACCCCAAAAACCAAATTCACCAATCTTTTGGGATTTCCATGTTATTACACATCCCAAGCAACAGAGCTGAAAATTGAATTTGGAGCAGGGGGGCATGACAGGATAGTTCTGACTAAAATTTCTACTTAAGCTACCTACCTAGTCTCACTGAGCTATTGCCATCCTGGAGTATTGCTTTGCTGGAGGTTTTGAAGTATTGGCAGAAGGAGCTAACAGAGGCAGCCAGGAGATTGGTGCTGGCTCAATTAATTGAAACATCCAGAATTGATGAGTGCTGTCAAGAGCTCACTATGAGGATGGCTACCAGAGGAGCCTAACGAAGTGACTGGAAGAGATCAAGGTTATTACAGGAGCTGAGGGAAATGGCTGAAAGCAACAAAAAGCAAAGGGAGAGCACAGTGTAAGAAAGTAGAACAACACTTGCAAATCAAATCATGCATTCAGGGGTGGGTAAGATGCTAGTGGAATTGAAACACTGCACAGTAAATATCAGTTTCTACTTATCAATGAACAAAGTATCACTAGCATGAGAAGATAATATTAACTTATTTAGTTCTTTGATAGCATGATCCTTGCCTTTCACATATACTTAATGCCAGCTATAACAGCCGTGTTGTTGTTATGTTGTTTCTGGCTGAATTTCCAAAACAGCAAAAAAAAAACCCCATTAGTACATTTCAGTTTGTTTTTTTTTTTTTTTTTTTTTTTTTTTTTTTTTGTTTTTTTTGTTTTTTTTTGTTTTTTTTTGTTTTGTTTTGTTTTGGTTTGGTTTGGTTTGGTTTGGTTTTTTTTGTCTAAAGATACCATGCTGAATGTATCTTTCAAGTGTTATAAGCAGCTGTGATCTTACTGCAGAATGTGCTTGGCTGAGTGAAAAAGCAGTAATGGATATTTTACAAAAATAATTAAAAATAAAATATAGACAACATGTAGCAATATACCAGAGAGAGGGACAAGGGCTCAAGCACACAGAATGAAAGGCAGAGAGAGAGATAGAGAGACAGTGAAGATGTTTTACCAAGCAGCCTAATCCTTTGGATGACTACAGAAATAACAACCTGTTAGCAGGTTCCATGGGAGTCTGAAGATTGATTATGTGTCCTGCTTCCTCTGTGCTTCCTGTGCTGAGAATGTCTTTTTAAACTGCTGATTTCACAATCTGTGAAAGGGCTGACGAAAGAGGTATTGGCTGTAATCTAGATATAAGATTGAAAGGTTCAGAAACCACCTTGAGAACATGATAAATATTTCTGTTTCTCCCAGCACTTCAAAGAAGTGCAGTCACTGAAAATGTGAACTCCTTGATTGATAACAGGTAGTTGACATTGCATGAGCCTTTGCTTTACAGCTGAAACAAAGAGACATAAAACTACAAGTCCTGGAATAAGATTGATCAAGTCAACCAAGCCAATGAATTTTCTCAAAATACATGTATTTGCCTGTTCCTATAATACTATTTGTCTGTTCATAATACTCTTCAGTAGACAGATCCTCACACAATGAAACTTACTGTAATACCTGTACACAATCCTTCCCAAATTTTTGTGAAGGAAAGACAACCATAATAGCTAGATGAGGACTTGGCATAAGAAGTTTTCTTGAGTTATTTGACTGGGATTTTCAAAGAAATAGCTTCTTTCCATTATCCTTTCTAGATACTGGTTAAACTGATAGTAACATTTAGACTTGTATGCTGCTTCTTTTTTTGTTGGATAGGTTAGTTTTGGTATTTTCTTATTTTGTTTTGTTATTCTTGGATTGACATTATTTGTTATTTTGCCAAATTATTTTCTGGATCAATCTCCTTATTTTATTGGACCCCGTGGTCATTGTTTAAATAATAATGTGTTTAACATTTAGAATCAACTCTTTGATCTCTCTGACTAGATTTTGTAATCATAAATCCATTAAGGAAGAGGAAGAAAAAATTAAATGTTAAGTATTGGCCAAAGAATTGAAAAGAAACTAGAGTCTTTCTTGAAGTACGATAATACAATATAACAATCTGTAACACAGTACCTAAACACAATTCTGTGTTATTCAATATACTACTGTTATGCTGCTACATTCTTATTTAACTTACAAAAAAATTGTCAAGTATCCTGAAATTCATTGTGGTTGGATATCTACATATTACATGTTTTAAAATCTTCTTCAAAAAACCCTTTATTTCAGGAATTAAGGATTTTCCTCCTCAAAAATGGGGTCATATTTAACTGTCAACTTAAAAAAATTAGCAGGACTGCTGATTTTTTTTAATCCTAAGGAAAAGTGACATAAGATATTCGTTGTAAGCATCATGTCCTCAAAAATGACATATTCAGTATGCAATAAAAAATATCAGATTGCTTCATTTGAAATGTATAGCTAGAAAGAATATTATGAATTGAAACTACATTCAGAAAAGGGCTAGTTTTGATCAACTGGATTTTTTCATAACACTTGAGTTAGTTATCTTGATATTTAAATTAATGATATGGAATGAGACAGAATGAAATAGAAAAATAAAGTTTCAACTCTGAATTTTTAATTTAAAATGGACGTTTTCCAAGATTCCATTTTACATGAATGATTTAGCATTTTGATTTTGCACCCAAACCTGGGAAAAGTAACATGTCATTGACTAGAGTTTGAAAGAATTCTCTTGATGGTCTTACTTGCTGTCTTGAATAAATTTGTAGGCACACGGTGTGTGGTCACTGGGAGTGGGGCTGTGGCCCAGCCTCAGCCCCAGTGGGTGCAGCTGTGAGCAGCAGGTGAGCAGCACTGACAGCAGTGAGCCATGGAGTGCCCAGGGCACTGAGCAACCACACAGGGAACAGAGGGCACACAGCTGCACTGCATGGACGTGAGGGGTACAAAAGGCTGGGCTAAGGAACAAGAAGGGCAGATGCTTGCAGCCTTCTGAAGTGGGATGGTGTTATTTTGTATGGGCTGAAGCTTTCTGAAATTGTATGATGATACTCTGTGTATTGCAGCTGTCTCAGCTGTGACATATGCTGTGACATTAATTTTTTTAGTTGGAAATTTTCCAGTCATGTTCACTATTGTAATGTTTATGGGTTCATTTTTCAGACTTATAAGAAATCCTTGTTATGGTTGTATTACTGCAATAGGCAGAACTCTTTCAGCAGATTCATTTAGCAAAAATTTAACTTCATTCTCCTAGAAACTGGTATACAGCCATTTCTGAAAAAATAAGCAAGATTTCTTACAAGAAACACGCATAGTGCTTCCTTTGCTTGATTCTGTTTATATTAGAATTGAGGCTATCCTCATTCTATCATTGCCACTGTTAAACAATTTTAATGATAATGCTATAGCTTTTTAAGCTTGGTTGAAAGATTCACTGTGACCTGTTATGAGTTTTCTACTGACTTCCCTGGGATATCAGTAGGGAAAAATATTATGTATTTAGTAGATGTCAATAAGATATAATATTCAGAAACACTGTTCAAATAGTTTTAAAAAAAGTTATATGGCCTTGTAATCGCATAAAAATATTGATCCCATAGGACTGTGATCTTTAATCTGTGAATTCTGAAATACTTGAGGTAAAAGGAATTTAAAATGCCATGAGAAATGTGTAGAATATACTGTTGTATATGATATACACTGAGCATCTATAGATGTTGTATGGATATATGGAGGAAAAAGAGCAAACTCATAAACAGTGCATTACAACAGACCTTCTGTGACTTTATAATGAGATTACTAGTAAAATACCAGAATACCAGTTTTGCAAACAGAGCATTTCAAGAGATCTGAAACTGAAAAGCAGATGAAGGTGTCTGTGGCTTACACAAGAAATTAGCAGTTCCTATGCAGTGTGCTGAGCCCTGTGTGAAATCACTTCCCTCTGAGTTATGAGGGAGGTGAATTAGGAATGCAAAATATGTAGGAGAATAACCTTTTCAAAACAAAAAAAAATCCAAGAGTTTTAATAATGGTGCAGTGTTAGCCAGTAAATAATTCATTAGTTGCATAGAAAAATGTTCTGACTTTATATGCTGTTTGTAAGCATATTTCTATATGTCCTATATAAGGAGCAGTGCAGCAGCACTCAAGAGAGATTATAACTTGGATTTTGTCATTCTGGGTGATCTCCTTGCTGTAGAACCATGAGAGCAGGAACCAAACCAGTATATTGGAGGGACTCAGGATTTTGCTACTGACTGAACCAGCTAAGACCAGCTACTCAATCAAGGTCTAGTAGCTGTTCATTGCTTCTGTGAGGGGGAAAAAAAGCCAGAAGAGGGTATGAACTGGAAGAAAGCAATGGTATTTGGACAAATCATTTACCTGGGAGTAGATGAAAGGTGGAAGTAGGTGTGTGCTGTAGGGAGGAGCAGGGAGCCATCACCTCAAGCTGAGACAGCACAAGGTCTCTGAAAGGTTATCAGAGGGTGTGGGTGGGAAAGCAGCAGAAGTCACAGAGGCAGAACACTTTGCAATGCTTTATCAGACCAGAGATTTCACTAGAAACATTGAGCTTTGTTCAGTGCTGGCAATTCTTCTGTCCCCAAAATGCAAACCATATTTGTGAAGCACTGGGTGCTGCTAACAACTTAGGGTATGAGTTTAGTGACACAGAAGCACAGAATTCCTAGAAATGTCCCAAGTAATGACTCTATAATTAATTCTAAATGGTGAGAACATTGAAAAGATAGAAAATATGGGTTTCTCGAAAAGGTTGCAATATGCAGGGTTGTGACTGTAAGTTGATGCCAAGTGCACATAAACAACATCTATCAACATTACATTTAAAACAGTTGTGTGATATGCAGGTTTGTTATTTGGACAGACAACCTGACAGCAGAGATTGATGCACCTATCAGAGAAGAATAAGAATATAAATCTCTGTCTTATCAAAAGGAGAATGCAGGGAGCAGATAGGGCTGAAGTGGTAGACGTAATCTATTTAGTTTTCCAAGAGACATTTGACATTGCATGGGAGAATAGAATAATATATCTTCAGCTTAGCATGTAAGGCACAGAAGACTCTTTTCCTTCCAGGCTTCTCAAGCTGCAAAGTAGTACATTGATTCCCAAGTGCAGAACATAATTTCTTCACTCATTTTCCTCTGTGTCTTTTTTGTTTTTCTACTCCTTGTATCATCTAGGAAGCTCTTCTAGAAAACCTCCTTCTATACATCTTCCACTTTTTGTCCCTTTGTACTGTGTTTATCTTTTCTGTTTCCTTTTATTTATCCTGACTCTTTTTTACATAAAGCAAAAGTACATCCTGACTCAGTCAGACTGATTGATGCTGTCTTAGCATCCTGAGTCTACCAAGTAAAGAATGGGGATGAGCCAGCATCCCTTGAGGCCTGGGAACTACAAAAGCCCCACAGAATATTCCCAAATGAAAGGTGACTTCTCTAGGGACTTTCTTGAGTTTTATCAGTGATCAGCAATAGGGATTTTATACAAGTACTGAATAAGCTACTTAAGAGAAAATTGCATTCTAGAGCTCTTACAAATAACAGTTCATAAGATATGCAGACACAACGAGTAAACAAAAACATTAGTTAGTATCACTAACAAAGGATCAGGTACCTGCAGCACTATTCAGGCTTCTGAATACCTCTGTGTAATCTCTTATTTATTACATTGTTGTCCACAGGGATTCTATTCCAGGATGCTTAAAGGCAACATTTGTTCAAAACACAGGAAAGAGGAAATGTAACATCCTGAAATATATATTAATCCTCATACACTGCCACTTGCTGTCTTCTGCAGGTAAATGAAAATGCCTTTGACATGTCACAGGAAATCCCTTGTGTCAATATACATGCCCCTTTCTTTGCAGTTGCATGGTAAAGCAAATCTGTCACTGAGACTGCATCAGTTCTAACAGCAGCCTCCATCAGAAATTTAGGATGCAAAGTACAAACACATCTGTTTTACCTCAGGAGAATATGAAGTTGTCTTTGGCAGCAAGTAAGGCACTGCAATTTGGAAAGCAAGAGGCTGTAGCAGTGCTGAGCAGTTTGGGGTCTGCCTCAAATGATCAGAACCAGTTTGCATATAATATGAGGCAGATTGTTCCTCAGAAATCTTATCTTTCTCAGAGAATATGACTTCCAGGTCAACCAAACTTTCCAAGTCAATCTAACTTGCACAATCAAGTTTTCAATATCTCTGTGGATGGAGACCCCCTTTGGCCCCCTGTTCCATGTTTTCACCACCATCACTGTGATTTTTTTCCTTACAGGCAGTGTGAATTTCCCTTTCTGTAACTTGTATCTCTGCTTTTCACCTCTGAATCTAACTCCTCCTTCTCCTCAGTCCTGCATTAGATGGGTGAAAACCATCTAATTTCAGTCCTAATCTATTTCAGTCCTATAAACCTTCTTGTCTTCAGAATGAATAAACACATTTTTTTCAGTGTCTCTTTGGTTTTCAAGTTCTTCAGTCTTCTAAACTGTACCCAAGGGTCCTTTTCTGGACTTAGTCCAGCTTTCAGTCTTTGCACAAGTGATTCCAAAATGGGATGCAGAATAGATGTGATACCACAAGTGCTGAACAGAGGGGAATAATCAGTTTGATTGACATGTTGGCAGGCTGTGACTAGTGCAGTTCAGTGCATAGTTAGCTTTCTTCTGCATAACAGACTGCATTAGTGTATATATAAAATTTGTGACATTTACTGCCTGTAATACCCAGAGTTACTACTTAGAAAAATTTTCACTAGAAAATGCACATACCAGAGTTGTTTTGGAAAAAATGTAATTTCTAAAATTTTTTTTACCTAAATGTAATTGCATATGAGGACTAGGACTTGGCATGGGAAATGTTTGCTTGTTGAAATAGTGTCAATGGATTTTTCTATCAGATAACATTTTTGAGTAATGAACACAAACGTAAAATATATCTTTAAAATTTTTTCAGTGCATCAAACCTGCCCTTTTAAAAAATGGTAATTGTGGTGTGAGAGAAAATTCATTTAAGTTTGGCCTTTCCACTGCTCTTTGCCAAATTTAGTCACAAATTCTAAGTAACAAACTGATCTTTGGGGTCTTCTGACACAATATAACAATGGCACAGTAAATAACCATCAACATCAACAGGTGTATTGGTAATTATGGCCACAGTGACCTATTCACACCTATACAGTAGGGCTGTTCAGCCTACATTTGCATCCTGATTTATGGAACTGTAAATTTACACAGATGTGGATAGCATAAGAAATCAAAGGATATGCTGACACAGGTGAGAAGAGCAGAAGAAATTTCATTTGAGGCAGAAAAATAAGATCAAATTGTGCTGTCTTTCAAAATTAATGCAATCTTAAAATCTAAAGAGAAGGATGAACCTTGTCAGTACTGTTGTATAGAAACTTTTTCTGCCATGGGTGTCACATGGAAATGAAAAACAGAAAGATTGCTGTTAGTAAATAATCTAAACAAAAGCAGCATACAAATCATATTGGGCCAAAACCATGGGTGTTTACTTCACTGATCATATCACTTAAGGAAAGGTGAATTTAGAATTTTAGGCTAAGTCTGCCCTGTTAAACAAAAGAAGACCAAGGCACAGTTGGGTTTAGTGACAGGAAGCAATCTGTGGTATTAATTGTAAGGAAGCTCACAGGCATTGTTTTACCCTTGCTTCCTCATATTTTTCCAGACAATAGTCAATACATTCAGAGGAAAATGTGCCAATGGCTGTTCTTACGACTGATTCTAATAATACCTTCTCCTCCCAGTAGAGCCAGTAAATGAAATGCAAGTGAAGTGATCTGATCCCAGATGCACCTCTGTGTTCTGACTTTATTATTAATTTAATAAAATTATTATTTTCTGAATACTAAGAAATTAATTATTTTAAATAAATTTATTATTTTCTTAATACTAAGAAATAAGTAAACTCTGCAAATAGAGTTTACTTCCCGTCAGCCTTAGAACACCTCATGGACATAGCACCACTCTCCTGGTTTTAGTCTGGTTTTTGGCCTCAGTTAGAATCACAGAATTGAAGAAAAGTACACCTTTTTCTATTTTTTTCCCCATAATCTGTCTGCCACTGGAATTCAGTACATTTTATTTGATGCCTATGAGAAGGAAAGGAAAAATCTTCTTTATTATCGTTATGGTTTAGCTACGCTGAGAAGAATCAATAGTCCTAAATTTCTGGATAGAACAGAATGCAACACTGGCAACACTCACCTCAGTAAACCTAAGAGGTCTCAGTCTGGACTGCCACACCTGAACTGCTCAGTTCTATTGTATGAGCATTGTAAGCTATTACCCAGATGACTACATTTGACCAGATGAGTCACTGTTCATGCAGTTACACACCTTTGTTGAAAATAAAGTCCTCAGTTGTATTTTACAGAGGGGACTATGAAATGAATATAATAAAATGACACTCTTTTTTTATGGTTTATGTAAAAAAAAATCAGATGATATTTCCTGATTGAAGCAAGTCATTGGGTATTGGCAAGGAGAGTTTTTATCTTTGGAAAATTGGATTTCCCTTTCTAAACCTCAGGAACTCCTTCTTTGGACAAATTACTGGAGTTTGTCACCTAATCTTCAGTAGGTGAAAAATCATCCCTAAAGCAATAGCAAAACGCTTTGACTGCTGTCCAATTGGACAATAATTTTAAAAATTTGAGGCAGTTTCTGTATATAAAAGAAAAGAAAAAAGCCCTGCTTATTTCTTCTCACTGATGAACAATTTCCTCAGTTCTGAGAAAAACCGGAGCAAATGGTCTTTTATTCACAAAGTGGAAAAGCATTCAACAGAGCAGTGAAAAGAAAAGATTTGATCCCTATACCTATTGCTGTCATGAACTTCATGTGCAGCCTTGACTAAGTCGGTTATCCTCCTTACATCTTCAGTTACCCAGCTGACAAATGAGCAAATCCTAATGCACTGAGTGCTGCAAAAAAATAGTTATTACCTTTTGAAAAGCACTCTCTGAGGGTCTGGTGTAGTATAAATGATAGATACTTATTTTAGACAAGAAAGCAACAGATATGACCATTTTGTTTCAAGGATTTTCTAAAGGAAAACAGAATTGTTGTCAGTGTAAGCTGTTTTCTAAAATAGCAGCAATACAGAGGTGGATGCCTCTCTATTGTAGGTGAATACAGTAGATGTAAGGCAGCTACTTTAAAGTTGACAAATTAAGAAGGTGAAGTGGTTCTTTGAGGTAGTTGAGGGAGTGTGCTGACATTTATGCTGTACCTCAGGTTTGTGCTATTATTATTCTACATGCCATGGAACATACACACAGACACCCTAGTATGTGACAGGGCATATAAATTCTTACCAAAAGCTTTGTGGAAAAATTACAAAAATGCATTCTTAACGTTAATATACTAGCATGAAATTCCCTGTGGTGTGATGAAAGTATTTCCCAGTGAATAGATCTCAGCACAGATCACATGGACTTGAAAAAGGATTTTGGAATTCTCTGTAATGCTCTCACTGTGAAAGGATCAATTTCTTCCAAGCCCGACATAATAGACCTTAGATGTATTAGAAGCTGCTAATTAAAATGGTCTGCACTTCTGAATGCTACTCTTAGAAAGAAAAGGAATGAGAAATGAGATTCATTTCTGGTGTACATGTTTTCAATAAAAAGGTATGAGTAGAATGAACAATAGAGTTATGAGGATGTGAGTGAGGATGGCAATATATTGCTTTTCATTATTTTTTACAAAACTTCAAGCTGTTCAACATTCCCCTTCTCTCCCCAAAACTGTGGCAGAGAATTTGGTTTGGATCCAGAGCTGGATGAGGGGACTGACAATTAGTAGAGAACATAACAGTGATGTGGTTCCCCTCTTTTGCTCATTGCTTTACTTGCAGTAGTAAGGACACAGCAATATACCCTATATAGCAGGCTGGAGACCATAGTTTCATATTTCAACCAAATCTCATGTTCTAAAGGGGAAGTCTAGCATTTCAGATTGTTTTCCTTACATATTACCACAAAAGCAAGATTTTTGAAATTATCAGTTAAAAGAGCACTTCATTCAGTTCCCCCAGAAGAATGAACTTGGACTTCTGAAAACCCTACATGTCGACAAAAACAATTTTCTAATGTTAAATGTCATGTACATTAAATATTATTTCATTTATATACTATGATACAAAACAATTTAAATATTAAATAAAATTCAGAACTGCCTGGATGTAAACAAGGACTAGAGACCAAAATATGTTTAAAACATTACCACTATAGGAAAATCAAGGTAATCAAGTAATTTCTTTTCCCCCAAAGAAATATTATCCTATTACATTCATACAGGTTATTCTAAGTGTGATGAAACTGTAATTTCCAATAGGATATCATTGTGTAACTTCTTATTACAATCAGGACCTTTCCCATGAGAATTCATCAATGAAGTATCAGCTGGTGTTGCTATTGCCTGAGAATACGAAATGCTAGTGATTTATGAAGTGCATAAGTCTTCCCTTATTTTCTGGTTTTGGCTAAACTGAGAAGTTTCCTGAGTTTTTAACAACAATTTCAAAAGCTTAGACTCTTATTGACACAAGAACAGCAACTTAACAGCAAAGCAAACTTTTTTTTTTTTTTTTTCCCCGCAAAATATCTCCTGTGTTAAAGGCAAGTGGACATTTCTATCTCTAGTTACTATCTCTAGTTACTGACTGGCCAATTCTGAATGAATCTGGAATCACTGGAAAGGTTATTGTGCTTGATTCAGATACAGTGATTTTTGAAATCTAGTGTCATCAAGATGTAAACTATCAGACATGTTCATGTACAGCTGACAGATGTGACACAGGACTTTTCATATGATGCTAGGAGTCTGTATTGGCAGCTGAATCAGGCCCAGAGGCTGGGATTTATTTTCCTGTTAAATATATGTGGTGTATGCATGTACATGTGACTAAGCTTCACATGGCTCCCTCTAGGCAACAGAAACATTTTCAATATGTGGCTGCAGGTGTCCTGTGACCCCTGCACTGCACTGTGTCACCCATAAAGCAATGTTTAGGTTTACTTTCCTGCTGTCCAGTGTAATTTTTCTAAGAGTATTTAGCCTGACCTCTAACTAGCTCTAGAGAAGAGAGGGTGTGCCTTTAAAATCCTATCATAAGACTACTCCTATGAGATGTTTTGGACAATTGACACATTTAGGATTGAACTCTAAGGCTTTATAAAATTAAGCATCTATATTAAAATTTCTTCATGAGCAGTGACTAGGAGAAAACATAAAATATATTCTAGGCAATAAATGTTAAAATGGCTTTTGTTCTTAATCCCACACCCTTAATTAAAAAAAAAAAAATTTAAAAAAAAAAAAAAAAAGAAAAAAGAAGAAGAAAAAAAATCCATTAAGGCTATAGTTTTATTATTGTCACACATATTATGGAGGTCTCTTGTCCTTTTCTGTGCTTAGATATTTAAAACAGTCATAACAACAGCTCTTCCCAGCTAAAAAATGTGCCTGCAGTATTTAAAACCAAGCATGTTTCTAATTGTATTGTGTCACCTGAGTCCAGTTCTCTTACAACTTATGACAGTTTGAGTTTATGTGCACATGTACTGCTGAAACAGCCTCTGAATTCTCTGCTGAATATACTCCAGCATGGTCATAAAGTCTCTGGACCTCAAGGATTCTGCCTCCTTCCTTAATATCTGAGAGATGCTCTCAGAAATGAGAAAGAAATTTACCCCCCTCCCTTCTGCCTAGTCTCATCCATGCCAAATCACTCAAATCTGGGCAAGAATCATTTTGCACCATCCGGTTCTTTGCTATTATAAAGTACAATGGTTGAAGATTCTCCCTGACAACAGATTCCCACACATTTTTGTATCTGACTATTCAATAGAGCCAATTTGCCTGATGCAAAATGAAGATAACAATTATTTCTAGTGTTGCCAGTATAAAAAGGCTGTTGTACAGTGAAGCTAGCATCTGGCTAGCTTATTTTTTTGATACATTCAGACAAGATTTTTTAAAAGAGAATAGCTCTTTTCAGAACTTTAAACACTAAATTATATTCAACAGTAAGCTCTTTATCTCCGCTTTATCCTCTTTTGTCTCTGTCTTTTCAGAGATCTGCTGAAATGCTCCTGTTCCCCCACACTTTTAATACTGGGATGAGTGGACAGCTGTTTCTTGAGTTTCTGTATGTTTCTCTAGCTTAGGATTTCTCTAATCTAAAAGTAATAGAAGATCCTATATATTTGCAGTGGATCAATGCATTTTCTGTCTTCACATTTATATCCTTGTTATGTTAACCACCACAGAGAACAAGCATAGAACACTTACCAACCTCATTGGCCTTTTGCCCCTTTGTGCACTCAGGTAAGAAGGTGGGACAAATCTCTACTTCAAACATTGTGATTACTTACATGCATGTGATAGAAGCAAAGCATTTCCAGAAACATTTCATATCAAAAGGAAAGAGCATTTTAGCTCCATAAACTTAATCTAAGTAGTCTTCTGACTATAACCACCTTAAACTTCTAACCTGATGAAGAAATGAAGGTTGGCAACTCCAGAGAGTGACTGCTGAATGAAGAAGAGGTCTAGAGGACTTGCTCTTCTAGGGTAGGTATCTCATGTTTCAGAATTGAGGTAGAGATGGTTTCAGGGGCTCTGTGCAGCCCTTGCCCTCATCAGAGAATAATAACAACAGCAGAGGTATCAGGTTATCTTCTGTAACGAGGGGCTAGGCTCCTTTTGGTCAGTAATTACTGAATTCTGTAGTAGGTCAGCAAACATGTTTTACATAATAGGTAGGAAAACTTATTTAATGAAATCCCTTTTGCTTTAACATGAGTAACAGCCTATTTATTATCCCTTTTAATCTCAAGTGTGCACAGAGAACTCAAAACAGAAAAAAAAAATATTTTACAGAAAATTAGGTTCCATTTATGATATTTCCAGGCATTTTTGTTCCAGACTGCAACAGTCATCCCTTAAGGGCCATAGTCCTGTGGGTGCTCCTCAGCTAAGCTAAAAAGGTTATCCTGGCACAGGCTCAGACCTTTCTGAGCTAGATAGTGTGTGGCTGGGAATGTTCTCCATTCTGTATCATAGTGTATACAGCCCTTGTGACAAGTCTTGTCAGTCTTTTGAATACTTTCTTAATACTTTCTTAAGTATAGTCATGCATCAATACCTTACAGGGCATTCATCTGTACTTCAAATAGGAAAATCCCTATTATTCCATCCAGCAGAAATACTTAATTTTCTGTTTGTTGAAGGAACTGTTATAGAAAAACCTCTTATCTCCCAATTTCCCTTTATTTTTCTCTTCTGGAGTCAAGGCCAGGTGAGATTGGTGACTTTTAGTGGGGGAATAATTAATCCAAAGTAATTAATACTCTTCTTTTTAAAGATCATTTAAGTAGCACTTGATCTTCTTTATAGTCTTGTATCCATGTGAACTATATTTATACTCACATATATTTGTCTTGTCTGGAAGCACCAGCAATAACAACTGTTGTAGAAGCTGCTCACAAAAACAATGACTGATCTTTGTCAAGATAACTCTGAGAATATTTTATACCTTTTCTGATTTGATAAAGTAGGATGTTTAATAACCTTTTTTTTCTCCTTTATTTATTTTTCTTTACTTTTTCCCCCTTTATTTTTGTTCTATTTCTTTATTGAAGACTACTACTTTCAGTAGTTTGTGGCTCTGAAGAATTCACATTTTAAAATACTACAGCCTGGGATTAATTCATCTAACATCAGCATGCAATTGGAGTATCTAAATTACCAGCACAAGTCTTTGAGGTTCTGCATATTAGTCTCAGCTAGGGAAAGACAGGTATTTCTGAGATTTCTGAGCCAACCCTTACATGGAGTGAATAATCTTATGCCTGCTTTCGCTGCATTGATTCCACAATGAAGCAAAGACAACTGTGTTCTTATTACAGACACCTCAGGTAGGTCCCTGAAGTTAAATGAGATAAATCTAGATTCAAGTCACTGCCAGAAATACCAGTGAAAATATAATTCTACATTCTTAAGAGAAAGTATCATCTGTGAAAGTCAGAACTGATGGCAGATGCACTGGGAAGACCCATATCTTTCATCATATAGTACAGAAAAGCAGATGGCATTTATTAAAATGCTGTAATAAGTTTGAGAAGCCCCAGGCAAATTGACAAAACAACAAACAAGATGCAAAGCTACAAGCAATAAACCAGTTCAGCTCAGAGGGAGAAAGGTGCTGCAGGGGATATACACTGATAAAAAAAAAGAGAGGGTTAAGCTTTGTCAGTGATGGGGAACAAACTAAAAAACCCAGCAGATTTAGGAATGAATGTAATGAGACTCATAGATTTAGCACATCTTAGGACAGACTTGCAATCAAAATTAGTAAATCTTCTGGTCAGGCATACAAGGGAAATAAACGTGGGAGGTATAGAATGAATCAAGTAATGATACTAACAGAAGAGCTTACTACTCTTTAATTTAATTTCTCTGATGGAAATGTGAATAAATATAAAAAACTTATGTAGGAAAACTATCCTACCAGCTCATATACCCTGAGGGACACCAAACTTGTTCCTGTTGTTTAGGGAAGAGATTTTGGAATCACTGTGGATTGTTCATTTTCTAATTGATCAACAGAGTCTTTCCAAGAGAGGAAGAACTGAGAAATTCTCAGTATTAAATTCAGTATTATTAAATTCACAGGATGTGGTGATGCTCAATTGTAAAAGACTCTTTAAAAGTGAAATACATTAAAAACTATTAGACTGCAAGTACTTAAGGTACTCCTGAAGATGACTGTAACCTTTATCACCACCTAACACTCAAATTATCACTGAATGTGCAGGGACAAATGCATTTTTCCTACTCTGGTGCTGTTCCCAAGCACTCACTGCTGGATGCTCTCATGTGATATCCAAGAGTGGTGAGTCTGACTAAAGAGGAGTGTGGAGAGAGAGTAAGAAGCTTTACAGTCAGAAAAACACACATAGTATGTGGTGTCATAATTCAAAGCCAGTCAGCAACACAAGTCATGGGAACTCAACTTTTTAATTCCTGTCAGTATGTCTAAATCGAAGAAACAAAATTTAATTTTGTCCTTATTCTTGAGAAAGGCTTTCCAAAAATCACTCAACAAATCTCTGTGATGTTAAAACTGGTGGCCCTTCCAAAGCCTCCTCAAATCCACTCATTTGAGCAAAGAACTGCAAGGCAGCATCTAAAAAAATTAAGGCCAATATATACTTGAACATAGATGCCAATGATCATGTAGGAGTAACCAACAGTAACCAAAGAGAAAAAAAGTAGAAAACCTAATGAGATTTTTTATCTAATAGCAACACTGCATTGGTGTATATCTACTTGGGAGCAAGGTAGTTGGCTGTAAACAACTGGTCACAGTCCTATCATTGTTTCCCCTGAGAAATTTTATTTGTATTAGAAAGACATGAAGATGAGGTTGTGGTAAGGTAGGGGTCAGTCTCTTCTGTGGTGTGAAGTGAAAGAACGAGAGGAAATGGCCTTAAGCAGCACCAAGAGAGGTTCAGATTGGATAGCAGAATTTTTTTTTTGCTGAGAGTTCAGGTATTGGAATAAATTACCCAGGGAGGTGGTGGAGTCTCCATCTCTGGCAATGTTCAGGAGCCGTCTGGAGGTGGATATGGTTTAGGGGTGATTATGGTGGTGATGGGTTAATGATTGGACTAAGTGATTGAAGGTCTCTTCCAGTCTTGATGATTCTGTAATATTGTGATTCTGTGAGTACAAAAACAAGAAAGGCAGGCAAACGCTGCCTGAAGAAGATACATGAAATCTTGTTATAAAGCATAAAAAGTAAGATCCAGTTTTACAGCAGGTCACACACAGAGTGACCATCCCTGTGCAGCAAAACTACCTTCACTTATTTACAAAATCTAGGCTTAAGGTGCTATCATCTCCATCACACACCACACCTGCTGCAGAAAGCCTTGTTTGCCCTAAAGGCAACAATGGAATATGAATATTGTATTCACAGTTCTGCTCTCTTTAATGATAAAACCACTAAATATGGTAGTTTGTTTTTGCTACCATGACAATAGTAATCCATTGGCATTTAAAGCACTATGATAAACACTGATTTATTTCAGACCTATGGTCTGGGGTTTCTTTCCAGCAAAACAATACCAAGCAAGCTAAGACACAATTTGTTGAAATTGTTTAAAGAATATGTTTCCTGCTTCTCTGTGCGTGCAGTACATTCTTATCTAGTGAACTATCTAAATGAAGAACAAAACAAAATGAGGGCAGCCTTCATTTAAAAAAGCTAACAACAAAACCATTTAATAACAGAATATAGTTCTTCCTTTAGGTAGTGTCCTTTGGGCAAAACCTCAGACAAAGGTTTCAAAGGCATTGTTCTCTGAAGCTAATTGAGTTAGTTGTGAAATATGATCCCATTGAAATTTACTTTTGCCCAAAGAAATACAACTAATAGATTATTTTTTTAAATTCCATGTCTGATGGAGAACATTATTTGAAATAGGGAGATAGGGTGAAATCACTTCAATAAAGGATGCACAGAACTGTGTGGCATTTTAGCACACTCCTACCTCTGAGCAGTTTTTATTACCTTTCTCTTAAAACCTATCTTAAAATATATTAATCATCTGCTAGGTGCAATTCACACAGGAAAACTAATTACAAATTGAAAAATACAAGTAATAAATACAAATTCTGACAGTTCTGAATTATTAGGATTGTTCTGTCAAATCTAAAATTCTAATAATCTTTTTAGTAAAAGAATCAAAACAAATAAACAGTTTCAACTATTTCAGAGAGGAATCATAATAATAAAGAGTAATTTTATAAAGTGCTGCCGTTCCAGTAAAAAAAAAAAAAAAAAAAATCAGCTTTCTGGATTTAGTCAAAGACCTCTTTTTGTACTTTTAGAGGTTCTGCTTCTTCAATTCATGTCACTGCAGAGTCAACATCATTGCTGAAGAGCAATTTTTTTCAGTTCCTATGTGATCAGTAAATTGTTTCTTAAGATACTGATATTTCCATAAAATAAGAGCAGATACAGATCTTTAGTTATCCATATAGCACCACAGAGGGCTCTGAATTCATATCCACTCACAGAATCAAAGCTGCAGAGTGAACAGCTAGAGCTAGGACACTTTAATTTATTTTGGCTTGTATAGGCTGTGGGAGGAGTGGGGGGAGCTTTGCCTGCAAATAAGTGAGGCTGTTAAGTCAAAAGGTCTCCATATTTTGGCCCTGTGTGGATTCCCATTCCCCTCGTTCAGGATACCCCAGAGAAGCTGATGTTAAGACAAATACTAAATTTGTGTGGTTCCTGCAGAAGACAAATTGTGGAAGGGCTGTAATGCCAGCAACTCTTATGTTTGAAGGAAGGAGATAAGGGGCACCTGGGTACAAGTGCTTTGTTTCTGTCTTGCCTCCTGGATTTAAATCACCCATGGAGGAATAACCCTTGCTCCTCTAACAATGACTTCTCTGTAATCATACCAGTTTCAAAGCCCCAGAAATTGTCTGTCATGTGGACCATTTGAAATGCAGCTCTAAATTCTGCCTGTATGCTATTCTCTATGCAATCTATATAATCAGAAGAAAACTTTATTTTTGAATCCCAAATTAACTGTGAAGACAGGGAGTTCCAAAGAAACCTGTACTATATTTATCATATCTCCTGCATTCCCTGAAGGGCAATAAAAAAAAAAAAATCTTGTTGCTGATTCATTTATAGGTGCTTTTTAAAATTAAAAGTATGTTTTTAAAAGGATTTTTTTTATTTATACATTAAGAGTTTTTATTATTTTGAAAACACTCTGTCAGTTGGTCAAACTCACCTGAAGATATGGTTGCAAATAATTTGGTGTTACTTGAAATAATTTCTAAATATGAAATATTTAAGGTTACCAAAGTAGTAATCAAGCAGGATTCCACTTCATGTAGAGACCTTGAAATAATCCATTTGATAGAAAAAAATCCAAAAGTAGTGACATAAATTATTCACTGCAAGTAATTCAGCCAGACCTAACGAATACAGTAAAGAGGAGTTTGCATATTGCACAAAGGGATCATTTAAAATCTTTTATCACTTTGTTCACCTCTCCTGCCCTTCTTCATCTTTTTTGCAATTCCAATAAGGCTGCAACATCACAGCCACACAAAAAGCATTAGTGATTCTATTTAAAAGGTGCCAACCCTGTTGATTGTCTGCCTACACCATTGTCAGTATAGAAACATGCTTTGTTTATATTCTGAAAGGGCTATGGGAATTATTTTGACAATTTAGTGCTTTTTCCCAAGTCTGTACTTCTAAATAAGACCAAATTATTACTCAGGTCATACAGGTATCATAATAATTTTCATTTTTTGAATAAGCAGATTTTTAATTTGGACTTCTATGAAGGTTTCCAATTTTGAGTCATCATTGCAACTTACTATGGAGCAGTAAAAAAAATCAACCAATCAAACAAGCATAATGTTTCATTCCTCACTCTTAGGATGACACTGAGATACACACATGTCTTTCACCTCCATTGCATTTCTTTGGTTTCATTTATACACAGACAGCACCTCTGTGCCATGGCCATGCTCTACACCTGGTTCCAGGGCTTCAGTCCAATGCTTCCCTGCTCACATCCATTCTCTCAAGACAGGACTGGGTGTCTGCAAGATTCCTGGGTAAAATTTGACTTCTGAGGAGAGGGAGTACTCGGAATTGCAGCTGAGTCCCTATTGCTAATCCTGCCCCAGCCTGTTGTGTTCACTTACAGTAGGATTTCCATCACCAAATACCTTAATATTTTATGTATTATCTTGAGGGCAAGGGCCTTAATTTTTCAGAAAGTAACTCAAATCCTTTTAGCTGATTATCATTTGTGAAAATAAGCAGGTGACAGATTAGCTGTATGCTCTTGTTTCTGTTTTACTACCCTGAAAAGAGCAGTTAAGTCTCTGTTTTGTCAACAGAAACACAATTTGTCAAGGGTTATATAACCCAGATCTCATAATTTCCAGTGCTGGGCTAAAATCTGTTTCTTACCTTTCCAGATGATTAATGTCTTCAGTTTGCTGTACTTGGTCTCTTTAGCACATGAGAAGAAGAAACATTGCACAAGAGTTGTTATTTCTGTGCTTTTTCACAGTCCAATAAATCCTGGAAGGTATTAAAAATCAGGTAGAATTACACAGAATGATAGCTGAAAAGTTTCTGAGATGTTCAAGTGGTTGAACCATATCATCAGGTTACAAAATGCTCTCACAAAGCATACAGTAGGTCACCACCTCATGAAGAACTTGGTATAATCTTTATTTGTAAAAAAATGAAAGGAGAGAACACCAAAAGATTTCCAGGGTGGACTGAATCTGAGAAAATTTATTGGAATATCTGTATCTCTGCTCATAATTCAACAAAGATCTTCTTGGGTCTGTCTTCCAGTTGTAGTGCATACTAAATGTGGATTTCAAAAATGAAATGAAAATTCCCCCCAGTGACCCATTCTTGCTCTCTTAGGAAACTTGGTTGTTATCTGAAAATGTAAGGACTCTTCTGTTACAGAGCAGGGCTGTTTGTGCCTGGTGAGTCACCTCTTCACTTCTCTGCTGCAGAACACAGCAACCCAGTCAGTCTTTGGGCTTCATTGCACCTCTAACATTAACAGCTGCACGTTTGCACACTTGCTAATAGTAGCTTTTTGTTTTGCCAGCATCCCCTTGCTGACACTATTTTCTTTTCTTGACACTTGCTGTTGACTCTTGTGGGTGGGAAAGAACTGAAAGCCTTGGCCATTCGGTGTGTGCAACGAGGCAATAGCTGGTGAAGTACAATTACTCATACTGTGAGAAATTGCCAGTTATATTGGTATGAGGAACACTTTCAGGAATCTCACTCACAGTACTGTCTTAATGCTTTCTGAACTGAAGGTGGATCCTGAGAAGATACCCATGTATAACCATGCTGTGAGTGCTTATGGGGCCTCACTGAAGAACAAGCCTAATAAAGCTACAGACTCACTGGCAAGTGACAGAGACAACTCTGCTAACTAAAATAAATTACATTGTGTCTCAGATTAGAAGGCATATGTACTAGCTTTTGCTTTCAGTGCTACATGGAATTCTTGACAGACATAAAGAAACAAAGTTGTTATACACTTCAATAATAAAAAAAAAAAATCAGCAATGTAATAAATATGATTTAATTTTCATTAAATTATAATGAATTCTGTTATACACGCTATTTTGGAAGAAAAATTTTTCATAATTATTTCCAAGCCAACTTCATATAAAGTCCACTTTTTTCTTTTTTTTTTTTTCTGCTAATTAAAAATATATTGCTACAATTTTACATTAGACTTCATACACTAGATAAAAGAGGATGAAGACAACATTCAAGATGAAGCTGGAATCTATGGGGTAAAATCCTGGCTAAGCAGAAAGTAAATCCATATGTAAATGACATTTTCTTGGTCTTTTTGTGTCACAGCATACACCTAAATATCATGCAGCTGCTCACTCATTGGGCTTGGGTTAAGAATCAGTAAAAAGATAAAACTTGTAGGTTGAGTCAGTCACAAAGCAGTGAGATGCCCATTCCACACCCCTCCACTATCACCAGTCAACTCCACCCAGTTTTATTTTTCAGTATGATGCTATATGAATATCCCTTTGGTCATTTGGGGTCAGCTGTCCCAGCAGTGCCCCCTCCCAGCTTCTTGTCCTTCCACTTGCTGGCAGGGCAGCATGAGATGCTGAAAAGTCCCCTGATTTAGTGTAAACACTGCTCAGTAACAACTAAAGCATTGGAGTATTGTCAATATTATTCTCACCCTAAATCCAAAACATAGCACTATAACATAGACACTATAGCAGCTGCTGGGAAGAAAATTAACATACCCCAGCTGAAACCAGGCCATCATGAACACAAGAACATTTAATTTATCTTTGTCTTCACACCTATTGTGAAAACACATAGTTTAAATGACCAGGCTCTGCAACTGCAGCACCACAGTAGCTGAGTAAGGCTTCCCTCAAACTCAAGGTCCACAAGGCATCTTTTTGCCTGGGTGTCAGTCAGCTCTACGACTCTGTAATTCTGAGTTTGCTTCTTAGCCAATATTTCTCTCTCGTTTTCTCTGGTGCACAAATGAGGGTATTCATTCAGGTAAGTAAAAAGTAAATGGCCAACAATAAAAGTCTGCTGCATCAAATGTATCTTTTAAAATCAGAATGCGCAGAGTATTTTGATATTTTTCTGATAAATAACATTTATTGTAATATTTTCTCACAAATAGTAGGAGTTTTTATTTTATCTGTAGTCAAGCATACATTTATATCTCTGAGCTCACACTAAATGACTTAATTTATTCAACCTCAACATGAAAATAACTATGTGAGTGTTAACTGCCACCTTGTTTAGCACCAATTTGCAGTTCTGTGCTAATCTGTATTTCCTATAACTGCTTTATATAGAACTCACAGCAAGACCTTGAGGTCAATCTAGTTCAACTGCTTGCCAAAAGAAGAAGCAACTGTGTTCAAATCACTCTTGAAAGAACCTTGCATAACCTATTTTTAGGAAACAAGATGGGAAAACCCTCCACAGAGATGTGCTTCCCCATGGATATTTACTATGCTCCTCCCTGAGCACCCCAATCCAGTTTTTAATTGTTGTCATAGCATAGGCTGTTCTTTTCCTAATATCCAACATAAATCTAACCCATAATGACTTCTGATTATTCATTTTCTTTTTGAAACAACCTTTTTCATTCTGAACATTTATTTCACCTCTTAGTGTTCTATGGCTTGAACAAACTTTGTGTATTTTGTTATTGTCTCAGTTTTGCAAGAGACATGAGGTCATACACACAACATGCAGAAGGCTGAATCTTGCAGAACTTTCAGCATCTCTATTTTTTATTTTCTTTTCCTTGCAAGCATTTTGGAAATTGTCTTATATCTATTACTCAGTAGTAAAGGAGTGGTAAAAAAAAATCTGTCACACTGCACTGTTGTTCAATGATTAAATGTTACTTTTATGTATTTCTGTCTTTCAGACACTTTACTGAAAGGAACAATATTACTGTGTCTCAATATTCATCATTCCATCTGGAGATTCAGACACTAAAAAGAATCTAAATTAGGTTAGACAACTGATGCAGCATTTTTTATATTCTAAACTAGATTTTGATATTATTTTTCATTGATTTTTCCTACTTCATGTACATCAATGCAAAATATATCAGACACCACAAAATCCTACTTCTTTGCACTTTTAAGTGAGCACCTGCTGACAGGTGAATCTTTACAATCAAAGAATAAATGAAAATAAATGCATATGGAAACACTAGGTATTATGTTATAGGTTTCTTGTGGGAAAAAATATATCATGCTTTAAAATTAACTCAGGAAACTTTTAAAATTAATTTATATTTTTAAAAATAATTTCCTTTTTCTCTATGTATAGTCTTTCATCCCAGTTCTTTCATCTCACTTTCCTGCTGCTAGTAGATATTCTCCAGCCATGCATGAGGAGTCTGGTTGCATTTAACCTACCAAGCAATACATGATCTTATCCTAACAAAAAACTACAACTACCTATCTTCAAAAAAGCAACTACAATATAAAATACAACTACCCATCTTCAAAAAAGCAACAACTATGCATATGACTACATATGCAGAGGGTGTAGTTCATGGCTCCTTTTTTGGGGTTTGGGGTTTTTTTTTACTATTTGACATTTTGCCATCTAAAAATGACTGATTTTTTCAACTCCTTCATCTAGGTTCTTTGGTCCATAGGGATGGACAGTGACTAAATCCCTCAGACAAGCATTTAAGGTGAGTGGATTGAATCACTCTTTAGAAGGTTATCTCTGTCTTCATCAGATATAAAGATACCACCATATTTCTGCTCTTCAATGTCTTTGTTCCTCTATTTTTCCCAGCTCTGAGATTTATTCTACCATATTCAAAAGAGGTACCTCCACCAATGATTGAAGCAGACTGGTATACTCCTTACATGTATTTCAGTGGATATTTTTATTGTAATATAACTTCTATTATGACTTCTATAACTTCTTGGATCTTTCACTTCTGTTCTTGAAACTTAGTATGCAACTCCAGAATCATAGAAATTTCCACATAATTTCCTACTGACTCTCATCTTTGCATTTTTCAGGGAGGTCTTGATTCTTACAGTCAGATTTCCAAGGAAATATTCCCCCAGTGTTCCCTGCTATTTTTTGTGATTTGGGTCTGAAACTTTTGATTCAACAGAGACATCTCACACCATACTATTGCTGCCTTATTTTGATGATACACAAATGCAAACTCCAGTTTCAAATTAATTACTTGTGCAATGAAAATGGATGATTCTGCTTCATGACTAAACCCTGTAGATCCCCTTTATACTCTTGAAAGTCGTTAAACTCCTTAGACTAAGCTCCGTAACATTAAATGCTCAATGAGGTAAATGAAAGTTTTTTGGTGCTGGTTGATAATTTCTATGTCACTCATAATTCAATAATGTTCCTGTTCATATTATAACACAAAATGAAAATGTGTGTGTCAGAATATTCAGCTGCTAAGAAGGCAGAGGACATAAATAAGAAAGGAAACTAAGTAAACAAAAGACTTCTTCCCAGGGCACAAAAACTCAGGTAATTGTTCTGTTACTGTGAGATAAACTTTTGACTGAATCTGAATGCAAAGGTTAGTATCTAAGGAAGCTTCAAGACCTACCACAGCCTAAACCCTCAATACTTTCCATCATGCACTTCTGAAGAAAAATTGTTGTTTCTTCTGAAGGGGACACAGCCTATGGGTTTCCCTTGAGCACCTAAAGGAATTTTTTTTAATTTGCTGTTTGCCTTATTTGTTCCCATCCCTTTTCCATCCTGAAAAGTTGCAACTCCACCAAGAAATTTGAAGCAGAGTATGTTCCTTTGTGTCTCAGATTCTTTATTACAATTTAAAGAACATGTCAATGATGCAAATATAAATTCTATCAAACTGAGCGTGTTTTCTAAGTGCACAGAAAAGATACTGGGTATAGGCACTCAGCAGCTGAAGATGAGTAGTTGGGGTTGATTGACTGAAGGATCTCAAGTATGGTGACTTTTCTTTGCTGCAAGGGAAAGATCCAGACTTTCTAAGCTAGGACCTGCTGCTTGACTTATCTTCCTCGGTCTTATCTAGCACTTGAAAAAGAGTAGACAGAAGTTCTTGCAGGCTAAGTGAGAAAATTAACCTAGTTCTTGCACTCACAAGTGAATTCGACTGCAGACCACTAAAAATCAATGTGTTCATGTTAAAATGTGCTGTTCTGAGGCTTTTGGGGAGAAGTGTCTCATCTGAATTCTAACTGAGCATAGGTAGAACTAGAAAGAGAGCCACCAAGCACTGAGAAATCCTGGACATGGCACAATCATTGCTCAGAGATCAAGAAACTGTCACAGTCAAACAGCAAGACACATTGGGTGGGATCTTTGACTTTAGCACAGGTTGCTCTTGTTGTTTTATCCCCCATAAAGCACCTCAGCTGTCTGCCAGCTGCTGTTCCAGAAGCCTTAAGATGGATTATCCTTATTATATCTGCTTCCTTTGTGCACACATCTTGGATATCACAAGTTATATAAGATGGCATAACACATCTTTTCTGACTCATGCCTAGCAAATATAGCTCATCTTGCACTAAGGACAGCAGTTGATTTGGATGATAGTTTTGGTCATGGATGTTCACTGACAGACATGATATTCCATTAAGGCTTTACTAGGTGTAGCCTTGTTTCCAGATGGCTTGTTTCTATTGTGGTATCAGCCTCAGTGATTCTGCTCCTGAAATGAACTCACAAATTCTATAAAAATGAAATATTCACATACAACACAGCTCCCAGAATTATTCACTTCCACCCTTTTCTAGGAGTTAGCTCTCCTCACAAAAACACCGCCTGTGGAAGTGACTTTCCATGATCTTTCTGAATATCCCAGTAAACCAGCTTGATGATTTCTCAGCATTAAGCTGAAATTTTTGTTGTCTGCAACTGAACATTTTCCAATTCTTTCCATAACTAAATAAAATTACCATTGCACTTGCAGCACTATTTGCCTCAGGAAGTGCTCTGAAGCACCACAGTGATGGCAGCTGCCTCATAAAGCTAACTGGTAAGATTTTAAGCAAGGGAATGATTATTCTGTTTTCAGAAGTTATATCTGTTACTATGACTCTTGCTGACACTATTCTTTACTTTAAGTAAGCTACTTAATGACTGCTGACTATCTGTATGGACCCAACTAAAAACTATTACTATTTTTTATAAACAAACTAGCAGCAGTAAACCTACAGAGACCATCCAAAAATATATGTTGACTGGCAGAGAGACTCAGTCCTAAACTCACTTTTGTTTGCCAGCAATCACTTTGGCTTCTTTGGCAGTTTTCTCTGTAGCCTCAAGTGCAAACTGAACTTTGAGAAGAACAAAATGCTAGATAAAGTTAGGGAGATTGTCCAGGACTCCTTGAGTTCTGTGAAACAATTTTCAGTAGCCTGAAACTTGGCTTCTGTCTGACAACAGTTTTGAGTCATATCAGGAGGGACAACACAAATTTTCCCCTCCCCAGCAAGCCCAGGGTGACTTTGTGACTGTTATTACAGTTTTAATCTCCAGATCAGGTGCTCAAAACTTACAGAAAAACTGCAAGATATAAATATATACATTTATGTAACCTAGAATATAGTCAGGTGGAGTTGAAGGAATTGAAAGGGAGTCTTTGTTGTTGCACTCTTACTTGGCAAATAATTGCATAAAATAATGATGAAAAATGCATGAGGTGCGTCAAGGAGTTTCTCACCACCCACTGCACTAGTTCATTTAAAATGCTTCCCCTCACTTGGGAAGAGCTGAAATTGCAGCCATGGTTATTAATAGCTCCAAAGGGGATCTGAAGTAATTTGTCACTGGCAGGTGTTTGAAGTCCATAGCAACTTTTTTTCCTCCTTCTATGCTTTGAGTAAATGAGGTGAAATGCACGTGACATCCTCCATTTCAAGAACTGAAGAACTGCCAGTCATCTACCTCTAAGGGCAGAAGACATAGAAGATAATTAAGCACAATAAAGCAGTATGGAATGCAAAGATCACAGTAAAATTCTTCCAAAAGCACAGCAGAAAAATGCACAGTGCCACTTTTGAAAGCATCTGCTCAGTGAATCACACAGCACCTGGGCTCTCAGTGGTGCAATATATTTTTGGTTTTATTTATTTTTAATACAACCCCTCATATTATAACATTGCCATAATATCCATATTAAGTAGCTTTGGGTCAAAAAAAAGGCTAACTGGTAATTCATGAGTACAGTAGAGACCATATTTAGCAGTTGGGTGTAAATCAGAACATAGGAGGATAGATGGATAAGAATTATAATGGTAATTGATATGAAGAGACAAACCAAACAGCAGAACTAGGAAGTCCATCATCTTCTGCTAGCTTTTATGACCAGATTCCGTGTATTTTCCTGCTGTGTTAGCCATAAGCAGTAACATTCATAACCATTATGTTCTATTGAAGCCACTCTTAGTATTAGAGTGAATGATTTTCTTCTGCAACATTTTCCTATTAAAAATGAGCAACAAACTGCTACAAACCAAATGCAACACATTTCCTGCAAAACCTATGCCACCTTCCAAGTCATGCAAAGATTTAGCCACGTAAGGCTGGTTGCTGTGGACTGAATAGAGTTAAGTTTCCCAGGACTTAGTTCATGAATACATGAGAGATGACCCTCTATTTATTACTTTAATACATTTTTTGCCTTGTAATGAGAGGCTTTTCACTTTTTTCATATTTTTTTATGAAATAGTGATGCTTTGTTTCATTGAAACATTTTTTATTGCTCATTCAGAGCTATCAAATAAGTATCAACATACTACATATTAACTGGTACCCATGAAACAGCTTGTATTGTATTTTATGTCTGCAATTTTATAAGCTAACATCCCACATTCACTGCAATAAAATGAAGTTTAAGTCTGGCTCAAGAATTCAGAGTTTATGAAAGCTCTACTTCAATCTACAGACATTTAATCTGCCTTTAAAGCTTCTTGGGTCACAATATTGTTATTTATTTCTATTAATGGTTGTTTTACCCAACAGAAACTACTTTAGAGGTATAACAGGACTCTGGTAGTGGGTTTGAGCCATTATAACAATTCCATACCCTAAAAGATTCCGATTGCATGAATGTTATCTCTAATTTTTCTTGCTATTAGTGCTGTTTTATTGCTTTATTTTGTATTGCTCTAGCAAACTTATCTTCTTTAAAATTATCATTTATTACTTTAAAGTGTCAATTTACTTAATAAGAGCAGGAGAGTACAAAAACTACTAAGGAAGAAATTAAGAAACATACCTTAATTACTAACCCATGTCGTCAGTGACAAATAGATTTTTTTTTTCAGTGAAGGTTTAGGTCAGTGAACCTGAGAGGAAGGAATCCTGTGACCCTACGATGCACAATTGGCATTGCTGGGAATTTAGAAAAAGGAAATCAGCTGAAGGCACTGGGTCTGTATATAAGCATGGATCCCTACCACAGAGATGCATCTATAGACTTTAAAGATGAGAATTTTAAGTTAATTTATATAGTTAAGTACTGCAGTTGCATTTCTCTATTTTTCATTTGGTATTGGCAGACAAACCAAACCAAATAAATCTTCATAATACATCTTGTCAAACATTCAGATAGTAAAGTGTGATGTCAATGTTTCTACTTCCTTGATACATTCTTTCCTAAAAAGAAACAAGAAGGGGAAAAGTTTGGGTACTTTGAAAACCTTCTATTTTCACATTTTCACTATAAAAAAATTAATTTTCTTTGTTTCACTGTTTCAGTAGATCCAAAATATTTTAAAATATTTTTTATAAAAATATTTTAGGTTTTAGATTTTCTACACATACCACACACACACACATACACACAGACCCCATTAGATCTCATACAAAATGAGAATGACTTGAAGCCCCAAAGTCTTTCTGAAATACAAGTTTTTGTTCCTGATTTTGTCTATATACCATATGACAGATGCACATAATATTTAATATATACCAGAATGGTTCTGTCACAAGATGGAATATTAGAGGCTCAAGCCTGCTCTGCTTGCAGCTAATAGAATCAGACTGTGTTCCAGTGTAGTCATGACAAGGTTACAGTAAAAAAAGGGATATATTAATTTTTTTTTTCCTAAAATTGTGTGATTGTGACATGGGACTACTGTACTTTCAGTTAGGTTTTCTTTATAAGGGATCTCAGACAGGCTTCTCTGCCGAGAGCCTCTGCTTGAGCATACTTGAGTGTTACTAAGCAGATGTTCATAATTCAGAATATATGGGCTGCTAGACAGGCCAGAGTGTCCCTTGCAATGAAAAGAAAGCCACAGCCCAAGCCCAGTCTTTGGCTTTCCCACTTGCTGACAGGAGAGGCAAATCAACACTCCATGAATTTAATTCCTACTAAGATTTAAGGGAATTTTCACATTTTCCTTTGTGAGCATACTCAGTTCCCATTACCCAAGTCACTGGAAATTGGCATCACTCATTTTTAAAGAGCTATTCATCATCTGCAGCCGGGATTATTTGGTTGGTTTCAAACTTCACAGTGTATTTCTCCTTTCAGACTTCCCTTTGCTTGAGATCACTACGGTATGCACACTTCTGCTGTCCTGTTTTTAATGGCTACCCAGTGACAAGGAAAGTTAAACCTTCTGGTGAAACTGAAGTGCTTTTAAGCTTTGCATTTTGGATTAAACAGTCCTAATTCTGCTATCAGAAGCTTTAATCTGCTCTCCTCCCAGGTTCTCGCTGAATTGTGAGGTGATTTACATTTTTATTTCTCATTTCATACCTGTAAATGCATGAAAATTTCTCTGTTTAGTCCAGTGCTCTTTGCTTTACCATCACATCCATAATGACTGTGTCACATGGAAAGGGGAGGCTTCCTCAACCCTTAGTGTGGGGACTTTTACTCGACTCCTAGTGATTAATTTGTCTGTAAGTGTCCCAGGAAAGTAAAGACCCTTGTGCACAACTAGACTGTCAGCATCCTGTTAGGGAGGTCCTTCACTAAGAAGTTCTGCTGGATAGGAGGGTGGTTCCACTAACTCAGGGAAACACATCACCAGTGTAAGGGAGTCCCCTCAGCAGGTCTTCCTCTTTATTAGAGTGTGTTACCTGCTGCTAGTGACTGCCAATGTTTGCAAAGGACTCACTATAACCAGTTAAGGAATAAAACTCTTATTAGTAAAAATCATGACAGTTTAAGGCTCAAAGGTTGTCAGTGATAGTGTCTGACTGCAAAAAATATACTTGGAGGAATATACAAACAAGCTGTAATCCTCAGGAAAATATTCATTGTGCATAGAGTATGATTGTTACCCAATAGCTGACGCCATGGGGGAGAAGACAGGACCAGCCCATCAACTGATCCCAGAAATTACAATGGAGTCTTCCCCGACTTCTCACCATTCTCAGTTTATTTCATACTATTTCTTTGTGTTTAAGTGGAGCTTGAGTGACTCTAGTCATGCATACCTTTGTTACTGATGTTTGTAAAATTCTCTCACTTCACTTTTAAAGTCAAAACGAATGTAGAGCGCGTGTCCAGTGGGGGGTGGTCGTACCTTGGAGGTGGGATGGTAACTTTGGGATGGAGGTATGCATTCATATTATTATTGTTAGGTTTAATGAAGCAAGTTCATCTAAGAGGGATTGTGCCACAGTTGCTGGCTCAGCAGTAGGACATATTCCTTTATTTTCCTGGCATGTGGTTTATCAGCTGCAAAGTACCGAGCTCCCTTCCATACAAGGATTTCCACAGACCCTGTCTGCAGTGTCTGCCCACTGCTCCACCCTCCATTCCATCCCCCTTGGCAGGTCTGTGTGTGTGTGTGGAGAATCATCATGGACTAGGTTCAAAGCCATGCCAACAGCATTCCATCCAGGGGGCAGCAACTCTGATTTAACCAATAATTTCTGTACTGTTATAACTCCTGTTAAAATGCTAATATAACTCTTTAGTCTTCTCTAATTGTATCCCCAACTACCTGTCCACAGGGTCCCCAGTCATTTTGCCACAGACTGAGATAAGGACTCTCTCTGACTCTCCTCTAGTTCCATGGGCAGGTACACCTTCCACTACTCCAGGTTGCTCAAAATGCCACCCAACATGGCCTTCAACCCTCCAGGGATGGGGCATCTGCAACATTTCTGGGCAAACTGCACCACCTGTCAGCCCCCTTTAGGTATTGGAAGGTGCTGTAAGGTCTCCCTGATACCTCCTCTTCTCCAGGTTGAACAAGCCCAACTCTCTCAGCCTGTCCTTATTGAGAGGTGCTCCAGCCCTCTGATCACTTTTGTGGCTCTACTCTGGACTGATTCGCACTAGCCCATGTCCTTCCTCTGTTGGGGAACGTGTCTTCTCTCTCTTTTAAGTCAGGTATGTAGCAGCCAATCTGGATTTGCTACAGCATGACCATCACTGGCTTATCTTCTGAAATTAAGGAGATGAAAAAAAAAAAAAAAAAAAAGGAAGCTTTACAGACTTTACCTCAGATCAGTCTGCCAAGTATATGCAGATAAAAAATAGAAAAGAATTTTTGTTTCTTAAACAATTCTTTTATGACAATCTAATGCATAAAGGGAAGAGGGGGCTCAAGAGGAATGCAAATAGGATATCTGGGAGACAAAGCCTCAAAAATACAGTGTTTGCCCAGTGTTCTTGCCCACTGACCTACCCTTTCTAGTGTCCTTGTTCCTCCCTGAGTAGGCAGTTAAGTGCCTTCAGAATCCAGCTGAATGTGAGAGGTTAGTCTATAAGAGTTTATAGGCTCCCAATTCAAAGCAGCTTAAGTATATTTAGCAGTCTGAAAATATTTCTTTTATATCTGTGAATACCTTAAGAAAACATGAAGCTTTACACATAGTTTCTTAAATTTAAATTTACCACTTAAGCAGTATTCTATCACGTTTATCGATAGAAAGTATTATTTGAAAAATTCTACAAATTAGTAATAAATGAATTCAATTCATTATTCTTATTTAAACCTTTCCCTTAATGAGTCATTTAGGCTCCAAATCAAGCTAAAAATTCAAACAGTAGAAACAACAGTACAGCAATTATAGAAACAGTTAATCTAATCTAATCTAATCTAATTCAATCCAAATTCTAGGAAAATAATTCAATGAATATGGATTATAAACAGGAGAAGTTTGTAAACTCAGAAAAACCTCTTAATTTTTTTTCTTCTTATCAAATTTTTCCAGCAGTGCAGTTACTACATAACTTGCTGTTGTTCAGCATCTTTTTACTTTAGGAGAATATACATACTTTTTTATTTAAACTTATATCAAATGAAAAGATTGAAAATGTGACCAGATTGTAATGACTTAAATATTTTATTATTTGGACAGAGGATATACAGGTGTGCTTGGATTCCTCTGAGATGTTTTAAAAGATGCAAAAGAATATTAATGTGCCAGGATGAGATTTCAGAAGTTTGCATTAGTGTATTGGTGCTTGCAACACCTTTTGGCACTTGCCTTTGAATGAGGAAAATCTTGTACCATATGGTGGGATTATTGAAAAATGCCTAAAGGAACTATTTCTGCTTCCCAGATTGATCTTGCTGATTATGATGGGACATCGTTGCCCATCATTAACAAGGGAGAAAGAAAAAAGCCTGTGGAGAGGACATTCCTGTCCACAAATACATTTGCCTACTAACCAAAATTCCAATAAAAATGAAATCTGATAAATAAATGCTTGAATATTAACCTTTTTTATCTGCTTTCCCTCAACCTCTTTTGACAATTGTGTTGTCACTATTATTCTGCTTAACAGTGCCAATTCACAGTTCCCCCAATATGGGAAATTAGAAGATTTTAGAAGGCCGTTCCTGGATTGAAACATTTGCTGCTTCATCTGCTTACTCATCCTCTTCCATTGTAAATTATCTCCCTTCACACACACACACTCTCACAACTCCCTGTCTAAGTTTGATAATGTTATCATTAGCAGGGAGGGGAACAAGATGGGGAAAACTGAATAATTACCATCCTTTATTAAATAATGCTGCATTAATTAGTTGACTGGATAGTTCAGGGATTGCTTCTGCTCATATCAGAATGGTGATTTTCAGTTCAAAATAGCATCTGTTCCACAGCTTTGGAGCAGCAACAACAAAAATTAATAGTGTATGGATTATGTCACAAAAAGAGAGGTGCTGCATTCATCTGTCTGCCTGCCACTTGCATGTCAAACATAAAGAGCAGACATCACCTGCCACAATTTCTGCAGGACCACAGAACCTGAAATAAATTTTTCAATTGAGTTTGGTAGCAAATGTAATATTTCTCATACATTTTAAGGGCTGGGAAGATTAATTTGATTTCTAAAGACAGTTTGTTTCACTTTTTGTGATGTCCAAGCTTATTTTGCTTGTTCTAATAGAGCAAAAGATGGCTTTGACTGATCCTAGTATCAATTTGCAATCCATCAAAACACAGACTACTTTTATTCCTGTTGGAAATAAATTGAAGTATATTCCTTCTTGTCCTAAGAAGCATAGAATTCTTGTATATGAAAAATACCACCATGGGTTTCCTTTTGGTAGGGTAGTTTCTAGGTCTGAATCTACAATTGGACATAATTGGTTCAAATGTGGCAAAGACCTGGAAGTGAATCCTTTTGCTTTCATTTAACAATTTCAATAATTACCCAATAAAACAGTAAGTGTTTAAAGTAGATGAGAAAGCTCCTGATGCATTAAAACCAGAAGAATTTTCTTTTCTTCTAAAATATCAACATGGGAAAATGCCTTTAAGTTTCAAAGAGATTCTTAAAACCAGATTTTATTTAAATAAAATGAAAAACTGAAGTACTTTCAGCAATATTGTATCACTAATTCAGGTAAAGAAATAGAATCTCGTTGACTGTTACTATCTGATTAGCTGTTCACAAGAACTGTAATGTATACAGAATAATTATGCATAGATATGGCATATATGTGTATGTGTGTGTGTGTGTGTGTCTGTGTATATTTAAAAGACAGGCTAAATAGTAGAACCTACTAATATATGATTATTGCAGAATAATATAATGGAAATGAATAAGGAAGAGAGTCAAAAAACCAGAAGCAGAATGTGCATCTTCCCCACAGCTGACCTAAAGAACATGGTACCTCCCTCTCAGCCACCAAACTTTCCAGGAATGGCTCCTGCCCTCCAGGCACCAGAGGTGACAAGACTACCTGGTTACCTAAGGAAAACATATGTAAGTTTTCCTGATTTATTCTGACTCCTTTAAAAAGGTAGCTGCTTGAAATCAGTTTCTAGGAGGACCTTATTAAAAAAAATTGCAAATGACTCTCACTTCAGATTCTGGTTTTCTAATATCAGCAGCAGGATGCACAGTGGACAAAATGTTGAATACTGTTTTCACTCTAAACAGCTGGGCAAGGAAATGGCTCTAGCAACTAAGAAAGTAAAAGCTGTGCTTTGAAAGGTTTGTTCTTGTAAACAGTTGAAAATTAACTCATACCTTCCTTTCTTTCTATAGATTTTGAAGATTTTAGATCAACAAGCTGCTTTGATGTTTTCTCAGCCTCCTCCTTGCCCATTCTCTGCCTCTAAAGAGAAATTTTAAATATAAAATACTGCTTATAGGTCATGTTAGTCCAGCTTGAGCTTGTTTCTTTCAGACAATTTCTTTCACAGAAACAAAACCTCTGAGGAAACCTCCCAGCACTGCAGCTTCAAGGCACACACAAGTCCTCGTTATTGTTGGAGGCCCCATCACCCCTCACACAACCCCTATTAAGGAATTTCAATGCTGCCTCTGGCTCTTCCTTTTACATGCTAGTCAGCTTTCCATTTAGCCAGGAAAAATAAAAAGAGTGAGAAATATGCAGAAATGCTGTAAGTTGTTTGCATTCCCCTCCAATATTTCTTTAGCTGAAGGGGATCAAATCAATGAAATATAATGAAACCATATGCTCATTATTTCAAAATAGAGCAGCTGCTTCAGGGAGTATTGAGAAGATTTATTAATTCTACTGGCACTGCTCATTAAATCTAGGTATCTACATACCTGTCTTCCTCAACAAAACTCCTCAACAGAAAAATCACCCCTGTGGAGTTCAAACTGATGTTCAACTTGGCATTCTTCCCTGCATCCTTCCAGGGCAGAGAAGGCAATATGCTGAGCTGATGTTGCTGGAGAAGTGGAAAAAATCATCTATGTGGAAAAAGCTATCTAGCGTGGGTACAGTTTGGAAGTCCTGCAAGAGGAATGTGTGTTGGCAAAGACTGATTTGACCTGCTATGGACCATATGTGCATTTAATTGAGTTTGCAAGTTTCCAGGCAGAATGCCAAATGGACAGTCTACCATCTGATAAGGGTGATGAAGTTTTTTCCCCTCTTGTTCTCTCACGAGCTTTGGGTTCATACAGACTTCAAAAAGTTAAAAATCTGCCCTTCTCTGAGGCTGATACTGGGCTATGTATAAGTCATTAAAAAAATATTACAGAAATCCAAAATATTGGATTTACGTACTGGTCTTAACTTCAACTATAATACTGAATCTTGAGTAAAAAATATAAATTAACATGTGTGCCACTCCAGAAGTATTATCTTAGTCAAAATTGCCCCCATGGTTTTCTCCTCTAAGGACAGGGACATAATTGATGTGACTTATTTCCAGTTATAACATCCAGGAGCCGAAATAGGCTCAGGGAAAGAGAATTCAATAAGAGACACAGCAAAGCCAAAGCAGTCTGAGGGGCTGTGTTTGAACAGATGCTGCCAGCTGATCCCCCAATCTTAATATGGCCTGGGAACGCCTCTTTCCAGGCACTACATCATGTCTGCACTGCTGAACACAGAGGTCAGCATCGAGTGACAGGGCTGGATTGTCTCTGTTTGCATTTCCTACCCTGATGCTTGGCTCCTTATGGAGGTCACCAGAGCCTGTCAGTGGGAATTATCCTCGTGGCATCTCCCCTTCTGGTCAGTGCAGACCTGCTGGACCTCATGACAAGATCTGGAGGAACTAATCAATCTCATGAAGGCTACTCAAAATTCTTCATGGCTGAAACAATAAGTTCCCCATAAGGGAAGTGGCATAGTATCTTCCAGGAGACAAACCATACAACTCTGCAACAAACTTGACTTGAGGGTTTAATTATTCATAATAAAGGTAATATAAGGGCTGATGTTCTTTGTGCAATGATAGTCACATTCTCAGCAGTTAGGTGGTTGCTCAAAAAACTTTTCCAGGAGATCTTTAGAGGAGGATAACTCAAAATAGGAGGTGATCACCATGCTAGGCATTTTCATGTTGCATTCAGTCTCCAAGGAGGGCTCTCTTTTATTCGTAAGGCGTAAATTTGCCTATTTGGATGGCTACAAAATCTGAAGTTTGCTGAAAATAATCTTTCTAACTGACAGATAGAATTTCAACCATAATCAAAATTTCCTGGACAATGCTAGAAATGAAACAGTAGTAAGGGATGTTAGGCTGAGACTATAAAGTAGTCTGAAGAAACTAGTGAGCAGCAAGCCATGAACAATGACCAGAGCTTAGATTTTACAAAATACATATTTCAAATCTCAGAGAACAGAGAAAATAAAGAGCCAATGCACCATTCCAAGTGTCAAAAATAACCATAAAGCTGCATTATCCTGAAGTTAAGTTGCCACAATCCTGAAGTTAAGCTGAGTGTCCCTTAAAACCTCTTCTAGTATTGTAGTTTAATTCTGTCACCCAGCAAAAGAATTGTATAAGAGAATTTTGAAGTTGAGAATTTTCTCCTTGACTGCTTTCATACTACCCCCAAAGCTAGGTGAAACAGTCCCTCAAAGCATCTTTGCTGTCTCTGTTATAACAATAACAAGCACCATTGCAATATAACCTAGCTACTTGCAGCTACAAGGATAATTTCAGGAACACAAAAAAATCTAAAATAGTCTAAATTTTTTTACGTTCTTGTCTTTTTATTAGGTTATCATTAGATATTTTTTTCTGGGATCACAAGGGAGTCATAACTTTTAAAAAAAGGGACAGATCTGTGTTTGTAGTGAACATGAGTAAATTTAATGTGGTTATGAAAAGAAAAATGCAGTTCTGAGGAGAAACGGTGGTGTGGCTACATTTCATTAAGCTCTCTCACCAGGCATTAATTAGCCTCTGGCAGCTATATGGGGGGGCACAAATGCAATCACACTTTCTTGCTTCTTAAATAAAGTATATTCACTACAAATTTGGTGAGTTTATTTTTTTTTTTCACAGACATTTCTACTAGGTTTGGTTTCTATAGCACTGTCTGAGATGGTTGAAAAGCTTATGGACCATTATACAGCCATGATTAAAAGTAATTTTAACTATAAATGATGTTCAAATAGATTTCTACTCTAAAAGGAAAAAAATATAACTTGTTCTCCTCTAATTTTTATGACAGAAATAAACTGCAGTACAATTTCAATTGAGGTCAGTCTTTGACATAGACTTGTCATAGTTTTTCCTATTAATTAGCACAGTAACTGGAAAATTGTAATGAATACTCCAACTCATATTTAAAGAGCAAAGGGAAAAAAATGAAAAAAAAAAACAATAACATATTTTTTGCATCGTCTGCTCAAAAAAAAAAAACAAAACAGGAAATGGGGTGCTTAATTATCTGGTCTGAGTCAAGTTACTTATAATTTCAATGGAATACAGAAAAATAGTGTCTTTTGCTACAAAAAGAGGACACAAAATGCTTCATGTGGTTGGGTTACTTACAGATAAGCCCAAAAGCTTAGTCTGGCATGAACACTCTTAGAAATTGTCATTGGGAAAGAGACAAAAAGAAAGCAAACAGAATATAAAGTTCATCTTTGTTGTCACTCCTATGGACTGCACTTGTGTAGGTGTTTCTCTGAGGTTTTTGACTGATAGTAGTAGCAGCTGTCAGCCAGAAGCTATGCATGAAGGAAAAGGGGTTTGAGAATACATCAGGAGATTTCAAGAACCTCAGCTATATTTCATTCTGATTATTCAGCACAGTGAATATTTGTGTGGTTTTTGGTGACCATCAATACATATTTTAAATTCCTTCAATAAAGATAAAATGTGCATTATTCAGTGGAGCTGAGAAGATTTTATCCTGTTTAGCTCAGAGAAGCAAAGGTATCACAGAAATATAAAGACATCACTCTGCAATGAAAATATATATTGGAACACATTTTAGCCATGCTTATGTTTAAGGAAATCATTGACCATGTTGTCATCCTGTAGTTAATTTCAAACACACACTGTGAATACCTAAATATCAAAAGTTTCTAATTAGTTTTTCTAAGTAAATATTCTTTATTTGTTTATTCTTGGAGAGAGTTGATTTTTAGCAGGCTTTATTTTCTTAGTTGATCTTTTATTTCTATAGAATATTTTTCCCTAGAAAAGTTATAATTTCTGGAAAAGATTCAGCCATTGAAAACAGGCAAAATTAACAGATTAATATGAACTGCAGTTAAAAAAAGTCTTGCTGGTAGAAGTCTAATATTAAAACTTTATGACTTTATGCTGAAATTTACTTTCTAGAGAGACCCCTTAGGAGATTTCCTCCCAAAATTCACCCTAAACGGGGACACAGTTATAATTAGGGTCTTTTAAAACCACATTATCTTTGTATATAAATGTTTAGAAGCACCACAGAAACCAAAGATTATTGATAAAAAATAGAACAGTGAAACAGTGAAAGAAAAACAGTGAAAAGAAGGTATTGTTATTTGTTGAAAATGTTTCCTTTTCTTCTACTTTATCGTAATACTTCTGTCTGGGATCATCCAGTTGGCTGTAATTTATCTTGGAAGTATTGAATAATTCTAAAAAACACCTTCCCCCACCCCTCCCTCCTTCCCAGGCTGTACCTCCTCCTCCCAGAGGCATAGAGAGAAGGGGATGGTGGTTGTTTCAGTCAACTTAGCAGGAAAGACCTTTCCAACACCATATGTCATTACTACACGGGTTACTTTGAGAAAAATATACATAGAAAATAAACAGACTCTCAGAAAATACAGATGATGTAAGCTAGAATGTGTTCTGAACAATTCTTTCATTATATATATATATANTAAACCAGTGAAATCTCTTTGTTTATATATATATATATATATATATATATATATAAAACTACATTATCTTTCAAAACTTAGAGTGCTTTGGACATTGAATTTATGAAGTGAACATGTCAGTGGCATAGAACATTGTACCAGGGAATTGATCAATAAGGAAGAAAACGAAGAAAGCTCAAATTATTATCAAACCTCTTACTGCTTTTAGATTTTAGTAATTGATTCCCTTTGAAGACCTGATTAAGTTTTTGGCTATTTATTTTATGAAATATTATATAATCCTAGTGCATAATGGTCAGAAAATGGGGAAAATAAGTGGTGCATAGTGAAGGAAAGTAGATTTCTCTTTTCTTCACTTCTGCTATTTCACTGCTCTTTCTCTATTGCAATGAAAATGTTAGACAGTTTTAACAATGTTTTCATGGCCTACTCATAACTTAGCAACAACATTTGTTTAGGAGTCTATAGATATTTTTAAAATGCATACTTTGAATTTTATGCTAAAAGTTGAAGAGCAAGGGAACATATGGTCAGGAGTTTTAGGAGTCTTTAGGCTGCTAACTCTTAAAATTGCATACAGAATTAAATTGTGCACAGAAAAACTTACTGAACAGTTAAAATGTGCAGGCAATGAGTATCTGTAATGTCCCTTGATATACAAGAGAATGGCAAAAGTGAAACTATAAACCAGCCTTTAAGTTGTTTCTAGATTTTTAGAGGCAGATTGATTTGTAATCTTGATTCAAATGGAAATGAAAAATCAACTAGCTACTAGTGGTCCTACCCCCACTGCATAAGCTTTAGGATTCTTAGGTAATTTTTCGATTTTTGTTTTTTTCTTTTTTGACTTGGGAAAAGTCAGTACTGTGTAATTACATCAGGATCCAAGAATTCTGGGTATTGCTGCAGTGTCTGTGTGATCTTGGCCAAATAGTTTAAATTTTTTTCCCTATAAAACAAGACAACAGTACTTTCATACTGTAGAGTGATGTTGTGAGCTGATTTTACTGTACAGTAATGAGGGATAGCATTGATTCTTTACTGGTGAAAAATGTTTCCCTGGAGTATCTTAATTCTGTAAGACACGTTTCTTCATAAGCAGATATTAAATACTTCAAGAATGTTAAGTAGAAAATATTTATAGATTTTTTTTCTTGTAGAGGCTGCACTTGCAACAATGTTATTGCCATTTTTATTCTGATTGTTACTACTGTCAACTCAGTTTCTACTATGAACAATTGTCAATTTTAAGAGAAAATCATCCCATTAATTGTTTGCACAATTTGTACCCAATACTTCTGTTTAAAAGGTGTTGTGACCTTTCATCTGTCTGCAGTAAATGCCTTGTTTGTTTATGTGATGTGGTTTGTTGCTGTAGAAGAAGAGAATTGTTAATAGCAGCTATCATTTAAACTGCTTAATTGAATGAAAACCAAACTAATTTTCATCCTAAGGGCTAAAGTAGTTATGGTCTTTGGTTTCCTTTTGAGTCTTTTCAGGGCAAGAAGGAAAATGGAGAGGGCTGATTTTGCTAATGAATATTTACACAGCTAGCAAAATGGTCTGTCTTGAAGGGAACCAGAAGCTGTAAAACAACAACACTGTTGCTCTGTAATAACAAATGCTGCTAACTTAGAACAGCTGCTGTCACTTTGAAACAGTAAAATTGCTTATGAATAGGGCATCTTGCCCTTCAGATCCACATTTCATTTCAGCTCATAAGTGTTTCTTCTTAGACCAGTTATTTCCTTTTGTACTACTGACACAAACAGTGCCATAATCGGATTCCTTCCCTTGATTGTTTTTATTTTTTCCATGATCTGTTCTTCCTTCCATGTCTTTGTATCATCATCACTCACATCAGCTAGCTGCTTCCCTGGCACAACTCCTGGAACACATCCTTTGGATGTCAGCATCTCTCATCAGCTTTATGAAAAAATAGACTGGCTGGGTATTTTTTCACTTTTTTTCCTAATTTCACTATGGTATGCAGTGGAGCAAAAAGATAAAGAGCCATTTATATACACTTTTCAGATACAGACTTTTAAGGATCATCTTTTACATTGAGAAAAATCTTATTAAGGCAAAAAATTGTGTGTATTATATTAGAAAATGATTTCCAAACAAGTGTTAAAGGCAGATCACAGCAGAGGACTTATTAGGGATTACCTTTTACTGTAGTTTAAATGAATGTTACAGTTTACATATAACAACTGTGACACAACTCATAATCATTATCCTCTTATAGAAGGGAATCATGTGAGATATGAAGTTATACAAAAAAAGAAAATTAAAAGTGCAATAGTAGATTTGCCCAATATATCAATTTTTAGAGTATCACTGAATATAGCTGAATAAAAGCTATTGCACTTAATTAATTGAATCGCCAAACTTTTCTTTCATGGATTGAGAATCAGTGAATCAAACACTGCATGAATTGAAAAGTCAGGCAATATACCACAGGATGATCACAGAATAAAAGACCAAATAAGTCCTTGCTTTAAAAAATACTAACTTGAGAGAAAAGTTCAAGAACATTTCTGTTTCCATATTCTTCAAACTCAAGAATGATCTGGTCCAGGTACAACAACCCAATCAGACAAATTGTTATTAGGCTGATGAAGGCATGGATGCCATGACCATTTTCATACCTATTTTCACATGGGTTCTACCTGACAGGAAAGCAATGACAATGTGTGTGCAGATGGAGAACAAGCAGTGAGCAGGAGCAAAGGCTGCATCGAATGCATCTGATCAAGGAAAGGTGGTGTCAACACCTGCACAGACAGTGGTGCCTCACAGAATGTTGCCCTGTCCTAGTCTTCTGATCACTCCAGTCAGGGAACATTTTGGCAGGCACAGAAACTGTCTTCCAGCCCATCTATCTAGAATTCCTTCCCAAGCAGAGAGTGAGGAAGAAAGGCAAGAGTGGGGAGCAGTTGTGAAGGTCATGTTCAGTCCTGGAGCCACAGTTTAGGTATATTCCTGTATCTGACTGTAGATCTAAAATTAAGGTAAAAGATGCTAAAACATTTTATGGAAAAGATAAAAAAAACACCCCAACATTCTGAGAAGGGGAAGTCAAACTACATAGTTTCACTTTCTGTCATGAATCATTTGCATGAATTAATGCAGAAAATATACCTCTGATTTTATAAACCCAGCACCATTTCCTGTGATTCAGTTGGCTTTGTATCATGATAGAACAGAGGGAAAAGGGACTAATACTTGCTGCATTTTATCTGTTTCTCTATCTGTTATACATATAGAAAGAACTATACAAAAACCAGAGCTATCTGCAATTGCAAAAGTCGCCTGAGAGCTGGAGCTGTTGAGGGAGAGACAGAGGATGGTTCAGTGAAAAAGCAACAGAATTGAAGAGGAGAATGAAACAGGTTGCTTAGCACGGTCTTCTGTCTTTTTCAGGAAGAAAATTGTCAGCATAAATCACGCTCTTGGGCTTATTTATTTCGTTGTTTACATCATTTAAATGTATTATGCAAGAAAAAAAAGGAAAGATAATAAATTACAGTGTGAGAATATATTCTAGCTTAATTTTCTTCAGAAAAAAAAAAAAATCTAGGTTTTTCTAACTAAAACCAGCTTGGAAATTAAAGTGACAGATGGTACATAGATAAATACAGAATTTAGAGATTAATTTGAAAGGTGCACTAGTATTCTGAAACAAAATTTTACTGGAGATCCAACAATGGACTCCTGCCATCACCTTTCCAAAAGCAAGTGCTACATACTCTATGTTGTGCTAACAATTAAACCTTAGTCATAAAAAAGAAATTAAAATTATCATTTTTCAGGGTAAAGCAACAAGATGAGGTTTAAACTGATTAGGAACATTTAATTTCAAAATTCTGAAGACTGGAAAAGGCCTAGAAAAAGGAAACTAGTATTTTAAAACAATGACCATGACTAATAAATAAAATGGACCTTTGTGGCCTCTTTGAAACCCTTCAAAAACTGCGGCAATTTTTAAAAATAATTTCCTGTGCAATAAATTATGAACCCTGGTATAAATTTTCCACATTAAGGAGAATTCATCAAAGAAGAGTTTACACTGACTGGTAATATGGCTTACCCTAAAACTTCTAAGGGTCTTCTGTGAACTTTAGCCCTGAACCCATGGAATAGATTCATTCACAAAACTAGATATACAGACTGTATTGCATCTATTCTGCAACTGATAAGGAGGTGAAACACACTTGGTACTTTCTGGGCTGGCAACAGGAGGCTGGAACAGGACAGAGTCTGATCATAATCAGCCAGTGTGCCAACAGAGTATGAGTATTGCAGAGGTAGCATCTGCTTCTGTTTTATTATGCTGAACCTTATCGTCTCACCATTAGGCTTGATAAATTCTTGTTGGTTACCTTAACTATGAGGTGGATTTATACAGAAATCAGGAGAAAACAAATGGCCAATAGTTCAAATAAGGTATCCAGAAAAAACAAATTATAATTGCATCAAAGGAACATATTTCCATGTATCTGGAGTGGAGCCCAGTTGAAAGCAAACAGAAGCAGGGTAATTCTGCAGCGAATGACTCATTGGCGCAGAAGGGACCTACCAAACATTTGTAAAACTGATGCTGAGAAGAGGAAATTAAAAGAGAAAGGCAAGCAGAAGAGCTACACTGGTAGAGACACTGAAATAATTTGTGGGAATATTCTACCTTAATACAGGAGACAATGAAAGCTACATCTGATGAGTCAAATGACCTGTGCTTTTCTTTTTGGATTGCTGCTTTCAGACACCAGCTTGTTAGGGCCATATGCATGGATGGAATTGTCTGGTGGATAGAGCCCACAGTAGCACTAAGTGTGACTTGTTGTCAAGGGCAAGAATTTGTGCCATATTTCCAGGTGGGAGCCAAGAGCCAAGTCAGGTGATAAAAAACATGGCAGGTGTGCCTCTCTGTATTCATTGTTGCACAGCTGCTGAAGTTTGATGGAAAACATGTTCAATAGTATTTGCCATTTTAAAACTGACCAGATGAAGACAGCAGGAAAGCCTATAACTTTTGCTTCACCACCTATACAGTACCTGCCTCATCTATCACTTTCTTTCTCTATGAGAAATGCTCTTACAAACTCATTTGAAGGATGATGATGCCTTTGTAAAAATAAACTTTGTATTTCTCAGAATCTATTAAATAGAATTAGTTGGTTTTGTAGTACTAATTTTGTAAGGAGAACTTAAAAACATGTGGATTACATTTTTACATGCATTGGGACTACATCAAAGATCTCACAAGGAGACTAAGAAAAGCTGCAGTCAAAGGAAGGGTCTCTGTCAGGGTGGAGAATATTCCTGTCAGACCCTAGCTATCAAAATTGAATAAAGGAACAGAGGCTTTGATGGATCTAAAAAGTCTGAGGGGATATAATTCTGTAACTGTGCTATGAAATAGCACTCTGTGGACACAATGATACAATCAAAAAATTCTGTTCCCTTTTCAGACTAAATGAGGTGCTTTCCTTGCTTTTTGTTTTCTCTATTTTGCCAACTGGTCATAACTGTCTTCACCATCATCCTCTCTTTGTGTGCCTGTTTAAAACCAAATTAAGACTTTCATTCTGAAGTATTTACATTACCAATATCCTTGAATATGATTATACAGTCATCTTTCATAGTTTGTCTCTATTTAATGCAAGAAATGCTTAGAATAAATTAACTATTGCTTAGGATGACTATAATGGTGACAAATGAGCCAACCAAGTTATCTTTCCTACTATACCTTGCAAATTAAGTATAATATGTAGAATTATACTATACTAGAAACAAGAACCATATTCACCTGCAAAAGTAAAAATGGCTTTATGCTCTATTCAATATGCTCACTGTAGACATTCTAATAATAAATAATTTAATTTCAACAGTTGGAATAATTGAGAGTATGTACACTGGGATGTGAAAAACATATTTGTAACAAAGTGTTAATTTCCAGTGAAATAAACTATTTGAAATACACCTGAGTTAAGATCCAAGTCTGAGCAGTTTCAAATCTTGGAGCTCACTTCCAATTATAAAGTCTTACACAGAAGACACTCAGCTAGCAAGTCAATTCAGTTTTAAAGTGGAGAGCAATAAAAAGTAGAATGTATTGCTATTTACTGCAGAAATCAACATTCTGTGACTTGACATATGTATATATACATATATTACAGAGAGAACCACATTTAGAAGGCTAGCATTGTCATTATCCAAAATTAGAAAACAAGACCCATATTCTAAATCTGAATTTTTAATGCTTTTTAAAGACTCAAAATTAAATATGATAAGTGCATAATTTTTTATTTGGACACCAATCAATTTTATATATATATTTTAGCTATCTTAAAGGTTCAGAATTAAGTACAATATATGTATTTTTTTTTCCTTTGGACACCAAGTTATTTTATATTATTCTTTAGCCATCTAAGAGAAGTCATACACTGAAAAACAACACCCAAAAATATTTGTGTGTAGAGAAACAGACAGATAAAAGCTAGGCCACCTTTATTATGTTGCTTTATTGTAGTTTTAACGAGTCACATACATTTCTATTAGTTTAAGAAAAAAAAAGAGAAAAGCAAAGTCAGGGCATTGTGTCAGTTTATAAACATTCCTTATGAGAAAAATGCTCAAAGGAAAAATACCAGATTGAAGATGTGATTTGGAGTCCCAGATTTGGCATTTATTCTTCCCAGCAGACCCCAAAGGGACTCCTGGTGCCTTAGGAAAAAGTTTAAAACAGACATACAGTGAGAGGGGACCCAGCAGCATGCAATCACCAGCAGCTGTCACTGAGCACTGCTCAACAAGAAACTCAAAGGCAAGTCATTGACCCTCATTCTCTCCCTCAAATACATGGAAAAAATTCTCATTTTCCTGGGGGTAAAAGCATAGCCTTTCAAGGGGGGTTTCACATTTGCAGCCTAGTTTTTAGCTGGTGAGAGTTAAACTTCTGCCTTCTGTGGCTTTTACACCAACTCTCTTGCTGTCTCATGGCTGCTGTGTGGTGTTCATTCCCTCCTCCACCTGCTGCCACGGTGTGCTGCCTTGGAAAGATGGGCATATAGGGAAATTAGCAGAAGGAGGAAGATCATGATTTTTAGCCTCATGTTTCCTCTTTTAGGATATGGTGATATTTTTCAGTACTTTTTCTGATACATGTAGCTGTGACACCAGCCTGACCAGTGAAATTCAGCATTTTCTCTTTGCTTTCAGCAATGGCCCCTCTTTCACAGGTAGTTTCCAGCCTAAAAGGGCAATTCACAATGAGCTCAAAAAAGGAATGTGAATCCAGATAGTCTGGCCAAATGCATATCCCTCCATCTGTGCAGTGTCCTCTCATGCCATTTTACAAGGGCAGCTTGTGATAGGGCAAGAGGAAATAATTTTAAGCTAAAAGAGGAGAGATTGAGATTAAATATTAGGAAAATGTCTTTACGGTAAGGGTGATGAGGCAACGGAAGAGGTTACACACAGAAGCTGAGGATGATATTTAAGGTCCTTTCCAACTCAGACAATTCTATGATTTTATCTTGAAGTGCATAAGACATACCCTGGCAAGAGCTACTAGATTAAAGCCCACTAGGCAAAACTGTGGAGAACCCTAAATGGCTGGATAACTTGCTGATAATTTCCTGAATACTTCAAAGTCCTGGATGTGAAAAGAAAATCTTTCATGGGCCTGTGACACCTCCAAGGCTAAGCAGAAGTTGACCACCATTTTTCATACCTGTAGTTTTTATTTTAGGGACCTGGTCTTAGTTAAGTCTGCTTTAGCTACTAAATCCTATCCAAAACTGGAACTGTCAGAAAACAAGGACAAAATCAAGAGTATTGGTCCAATGACAGACATATTTACAGTTTGCACTGACCTCATATGTAGGTTTAAAAATATTCAAGTTATTATAGCAGAGTATAAAGCTGTACTCAAGCAGGTTGACCTCACTGTAGTTCTCAAGGTGAAACAAAAAATGAAATTGCCAACAAACATATTGGAGTTGTTGATTAAGTGGCTCTTTATACACACTTGGGAACACTGGGAGAGACAGTTCTGATGGGAAAGACACGATTACATCAGATTACTCTGCACTGTCCCAGTACAGAAGTCTGACACCAGATTTCAGTGGAAAAATAATCACCATAAATATGTGAATTGTATATCATGCAACCCTCATAAGTATCCAAAGTTACAATGAAACTGAATTACATATAAAAAAATTACACATGGAATGTCCCTTTGAAAGTTCCTTCATTAATGTTATAGATGTAAGTCTTCAGAGCTCAGGAATTTAAAAGGAAGATCTACTGAAAGGGGGAAAAATATCTTCATGTGAGGCTTTTAAAAATTAAATTAATTGCATTTTATCATTTTTTAAAATATCAAAACATCCTGCACACTGTTTATCACAATGGGTTAAAAAATTTGACGTCAGGGCAGATATGGAGGAGGTCTCTTTTCTTACTGTCTTTACTGTTGGGATTGTGAAAAGATGGGCTTCTTCAGATTATACATGAAACAGGGGAACCCTACAGGGGAACCTGTTATGTTTCTGTACTCACTGCCTGCTGAAGTTTAAAATGCATGGGTATGTACATGCAGTAAGTTCACAGAGTCAGGGAGTGATATTTTGTAAAGCACTATGATATGATGGGACATTAGAAGGGATCATTAGGAGAAATAAATATTTGAAAATTTAAAAGTATGTTCAGTTCTGGCACTCATAAGACAAATAAGGAAAGGACAAGAACGTGTGACCATGAATTTTACTACTACAGTCTGTACAACTATCATTTAGCAAACATTCATTACCATTATTAATAACGTGACATAAATGGGAAACAGCAGACTTAATCCATCTACTTGGCAGATATCTGAAACAGCAGATGGCACTTTAAGTGGGATGGGGGGAATACCCAGCAGACACAAACACTGCCTGGCCATAGATCTGGCATTTATATAAATAAGTGAGACAAAATCTGGACCTAGTAAAGGCCTCACATTTATACACTTGTGTACAATTATTTTTGTGTCTGCTAGGCAGATCGTAATTCTGGCTATGACATTCTTTACCTCTCATCTGGGAAATGTTCCAGCCATGTTCAAACCAGGACTGTGGCAACATAGCCACATAAAATCCTGCTTGAGAACAGATTGCTCTAGAAGATTGCCACAAGTCCTGCATAAATGTGTGCTCCCTGTGACACCAAGGGACAATGTAGTCCTTGCTTGTGGCTTGAAGTAAACAGTAGATACCTGCAATATATCATATAAAACCAACATGACTTTCTATGTGGTATAAGTGTTATATTGGCCCTAAATAAGCATTTTTTTTTTAGCACTTTGCTAAAGGATACAGGTGTATTCTGCAGTCATCTGCAAGCTGTCATCTACACAGTGCAACCCATATAACTCTAAATTTATTCTACCTCACATAACACCTTATTTTACCCTGTGTCTTTTAAGAGAAAGCAGAAAATTAAGAAACTTTTGTGATCCTTTCTACTGGTTGTATGATCTCATATACTGCTGAAGACCAGAAGACATGATAAGCCATTATTTTTCTTTGTAAGGCACATTCAGATGAACATACCTAAGTTATTTGTATGAATGATGTTCCACTTTGGAGAAAAGGCTATACTAATAATAACTTTCCAAAATTCAGAGAGTTCTGAATCCCCAGGACCCCTTTTTCATTTCTTGGGAAAGAACTATTTCTTGACTTAGATTGTATGCACTAAAAAACCTTCTACAATATGAAAATTTCATAGGTATATAGCATAAATAGATACAATTATATCATAACATATAATTTTGATGACATGCTGCTTGGCATAGAAAAAAATATGTCAAAGCATGCTTGAAGCAATTCCCCTACATAATCAAATTTCACATAATTTTTCATGTATACAGCTGTCAAAATTCTAGCTGATTTTATAGACACATTTAAAAAACAAACTTCAGAACTAATGCTAACTTTGTCCAAGACAGTGATGCCTATTCCAGGGTACTAAGAACTAGAGCTTATTTTAAGTGGCTTTGTGATATTCTTATATTGGAAAACAATTGTTTCTTTCTTTTTTTCTCCCACTGTAATCCAGAATCAAAATTCTGTAAATATACAAACAACTGTTCTTTGTTTTGTAAGGCTAAAGATATCGGCATTATAGAAATTAGATTAATTATACCTATATTTGAATTCCTAGTATTCTCCTGACATTCACTTCCAGGTCTACAAATTCTTAAATATTTTGTAGCCTGCTCATGGTTAACTTTCATCTTTGTGGCCACATGAACAAAGATATCTTTGAAAACTTAGTAGCATTTTGAAAACAAGTTTTCTTCAGGGGGCTGCTATTAGACCTGCAGCATGAAATTACTTCACACTAGGACAAATTTGGGCAGCAAATTCTGATGTAGGATTTTCCCTTGCTAGTAAGAAGACAGTGAAAAAAAATCCATAGGCATTATTGGTGATGAAAGAACTTATTTTCTTCAAGGGACTGTTTTATAAGCTAACCTCCTGGACATGGCTTTTGGTGATAGAAAAGCACTCATTTCTATCTTTCACTTTGCTGAGGGATGTTCCTGTCTGTTAGTTCTTCTTCACCATTACAGTGTCCTTAGGAGAGTCAGCAAGTAGCCAAATATATTTGTATTTTAAATCCCTCTATGAATAGCATAAGTCATTGCCTCTACTTTTATGAATGTGATCCATTATAAGTAGAAGCACAGTGAAAGCAGTTGAATTCAGTGACAGTAACAGATCCTTGACAAGTCAAGGTGTGTGCAAATACTGCCAAATGGCCAGTGTGCAGAAGGAAGAGATAAACCTGAATAATGGCCCCGATTATTTCATCTTTATAGGCAAGAAATAGGCATGCACAGTTTTCATCTTCCTCTAGTACTGTTAGGCTAGAGGAATTAGAATTATGAAGAGCACAAAGCTAGATCTACATTCTTGGAAACTTTTCCATTATTTTCCTCAATTATTAGCATTGAGAATCAGCTTGAGAAGCTTCTTCTTTTTCACCAAATTCTGTCGGGGTCTTCTCTGCTCTCTGAGATGACCCCAGATGTTGGTGGAAGCCGCTTTTCCCAACCCGGCTGTTCAAGAAGGAGTCAGGAGTCTCCTGCTCGTGTTCTCAGTGATGTTTATTGTCTCCTATCTAAAATATTTTCTGTCTGACCCGCCGAGCTCTGGCCAGCAGGTCAGTCCAAGGCACACTGCCTCCCACGGGGCTGGTGCTGTCTTTTATACCATGAACTACCTATTAGATATTTACAATTGAGTACCAGTCCCTAACACCTGTGTTAGACAGTGACTTTCTACTCTGAACCAATCTAAGAATGCCAGCATCACCTAAAAGATGGATGTCAGGAAGAAGAAGGAAGAAGGACAGGGCACGCCCCTATCCCTCCATCTTAGGGTTTTAAACCCCCCTGTACCAAATCCCAAATTTTCTCCTTTCACCTTATGACTACTGCTACTGTGTTGTCTAAACTTTTGTGACTTGTGATTCCTCATATAAGCTTGGTAATCTGTTCCATGGGCTGAAATCAAAGCCCCAAGTGTTTTTGGCTTCCTGCCAGGGCTGCCCAGACCCCTGTCCGGGGTTTGGGGCACGGAGAGGAATGTCTTGGATTCCGACAAAATTCCTCCTTAATCACACTTTTGCAAGGAGTCCTGTATAGCATAACACATGCAAGAAAGCGCATATTTTCATTTTGAATGTCACAAAAAAACCCCAAACCTTAAACTGGAATCAGAAAAGTAAGGGCAACACTTTATCATTTTTTTTCCACCCAATTCTTTTTCTTTCAAATTACAGATTATCTGCCACTGCTCTAAGTGCTTCAAAAAAATTAAAGCCTTCTTTTTTTTTTTTTTTTTGCCTTTCTGAGATTAAAGTGAAAATACATATTAAGAGCAACCTCATATAGGAGTGAATGGTTTTCACTATTAAGTTTACACAGAGGTTGCCAAATAGGCAGAAAATGTTTCCACAGATTGAAATGGTTGATGTATTTTAAGGTGTTCTGGAATTTACCAAGTATCAATAATGTATTACCATCTATTATAATCTATTATTCTTTTTGTTTAATTGCTGACTCAGTTTCATAGTGAAAAACCCCTGAAATCTCATCCTTTATTTTACATTGGTATATTGAATATACTGTTTCTCCCTAGGATTTTTGTCAGCCCTAAAGTCCACTGGATTTAAATACCTTGGTCAATGAGGATAAGTCCAAGATGATGCCACTTCTGAAATGAAAAAGAGTCAAAAGAAGTATTGGAAATAATCATGGCTTTCTTGAAAAGTCTCTCTTCTCATTCTGTGTAGGGTGTTTGTTTGCATAAATTCAGAAAAGAGCTACAATTACCTGGACTGCTGTAATGAGGCTTGTATGTACCACAGCCTATGTAACACAGTGTCTCTTATAGAAATGAGTGTTCCAGCTTTATATACAAAAAATGGTTATGCATGTTACATGTCTTCACTAAACTTAAGAAGGAAAGATATACTGCTAACATGAAAACAAGACTAAATAAAAAAGTATTTCTTCATAGTCATAGCCATGTGGTATAAAACAAACAATAGGAGTACAATTTCATTATATCCTTCAAACACCACAAATATTCAAATCATTGGCACTTGGAACTTTGAATATTAAAATATTCCCTATGCATTCTCCAGATTTCTGGAATTAAACCTTACTCAGCTCCCTCAATTAAGATTCAGCCTGCATAAAATTTTACTTCTATAGCATAGCTACTTGGTATCTGATGTCTGAATTTGAGACAAAAATTTCAACAACCTCCTTTTGAAATGCTTGCCCAAGTGAAGGTCACAACCACTTTGTTTAGACAACCTTGGTGATTCAGCAAATTAGTGCTGAAGTTATACTGCTACTGTGTTCTCATGGGACTGATTCTACTAAACATTTTTTGGTAGAAAATTTAAATTAACACAGTTAGGACCTATGTCTTTGACGTGAACATAATTAATAACATATGGAGATAATTTATCATGTACTCCATAATACTTGAACAAGGATCATGACCCAAGAAACCCTGTTAAACAAAGGATTTTTTCTTTAGACTGACAACTTATTGTGCAGCGTATTGTCATCAGTTGAGATTAATCATAGTAATGACATGTTTTTCACTTAGAAAATTATTTAAAATTATTTGAATATGGGACAGGAGGAATTATTTTCTAAGCTAAATGATATAAACATTCAAAAATTATGAAGAACCCACCTGAAAGGTAAGTCTTACATGATTTCTATTTGTCTGGAAACGGAAAGTACCAAAGTGAGGATGATGCCATAGGCAAATCTCAAAAAAAAATTATTTACAGATATATATGTGCTTGAAAATTTAATATGAAAAATTGTCCAGTTTTGGACATTAGAGACCAATTAAATTAAAGAAATTAATATATCAATAATCAAAACATTTATCAAAAAACAGCTGTGAAAGTTGAGTGGCTTTTTTTCTGTTACAAAATAGCATTCCACATTTGGTTTTATCCAGAGGACTAGTTAAAATGTAAATTTTGTTTGGATATGACAGCATCAAAATCTTGTGACTCATGTAGAGCTTCTAACATCAGAAGTATTGCAAATGAGCTTCCATACTTATTTTTCTAGTCCTCACATTTGGCAAGATTAGACATTCTCACATGATTTTGCCCCTAGCCAGGAAATATTCTTCTACAGCTTAGGGTCATTCCTGGTTCAGCCTATATAGTATCAGGTTTGGAAATGGGAATTAAATTACCAGTGTAGTAAGCTGAGATTCAGGGGAACATTGAGTCAGAAAGTTTCTTCTGTCATTAAATAATTATTGCACTTCTTCCCTCACCAATGGATATAGTTCATATGGATAGAGTTCATATTATTTTCACCATATTAGCCTGAAAAAACCCGCTTCTCCCATTCTGGGGCTTTTCTGCTTTGGCTGAGGATTTGTTGTCATTTGTTAAAACCTAATTTATTTCAAATCCTATGGGACAGATTATTTTTTCTTTTTTCAAATATGTTTCAGGCCTTGAGTCATTTTGTTGACTCAGCCTCTGTCACGGCTTCTGAGTCTGTGGCCAAAAGTTCATAGCCTTCAGGCTGCTTAGCTGCATTTCAGTGCCAAAAAAGGGCAGTCTGATTCAGAGAGGGCATAAGGGGAAAGGAGAAGCAAAAATTAATGCCAGGAGTAGAAAAGACCTGAAAGGACAGATTAAATCAGTGCCAAAATGTTGACAGTGTCAGTGCGCTATGAGGACAGGAATGGTGGAGCCTGCCCATGGGCCAGACAGGGTGAACCTCAACAGCCAGGGCCAGTTCCATGATCTGTGAGACCTCAGCCAGAAAGATCCTGCCCTGCCTGCCTCCAGATGGGGACATTATCCCAAGATCATTTTTGTAACACAGACCTGACAATTTATGGTTTTTGTTTTGGTTATTTTTTAAGAAACTGAGACAATTGGAAATGCTCGCAAAGGACCTCAAAGTTCAAAGTTAAAAGGTTTGACACTAAGGTTAAGATTCCCTTCAAAATGTCAGTCTCCTAAAAAGTTTTAGTGTTAAATTGAAGGTCACCTACATTCCCTGTACAGCCCCTGATAAAGGACAGGCACCTTGTAAAAATACTTTACTGTTCTGGTTCATCGTCCTTTAACAAGGATTTGTCTCCAATCTGCCAACCTGCAGAGGTTGTCTTAGACTACAGAAGGAACTCAAAGGCTCACCTTAAGTAGACTGCAAACTCTAAGGTAGTTAGATAAATTCCTTCTCCCAGGACAGAACTGGCCATTGCCAATTTGCAGTAGTTGGACCCTCTGGACAAAGGTGTAGCTCTGCTCTTTTCCCAAGCAGCTGATCTAAAATATCTAGTTTATCAAAGAGATAAGCTGACTCTCTTTAAAAAAGTGTCAGCAAAGATGAACAAAGAGCTGTATGGGATACTAAGTTTGGCACAGGGCACTATGATCAAGACCAATCTTCAAAATAGTTTCTTTGAAATTATGAGCCATGATTTCATCCCTTTACTGTGACATAATTTATCCAGGAGGCAAACAAAAACCCTCAGAATACTGAGGAAAAAAGTATAAATCATACTTAAGGGTGGAATTCCTAGAACTAGGAAATAATTATGACCTTTAATTATCAAGCTTCAAATAATTATCAAGTTTCATAACTATGGATGTAACAAATAAGCCTACTTTGTATAAACACAGCCTCTGGATAGCTTACCTGAAATCCTAAACTCAATTCATTAGGAGACTTAAGAAACATACACATTTTAAAAATTATTAAATACATCAGCCTCAGTCATGCAATCTGGCAAACTTTGCTCTAGAAAACAATAATGAGATTACTTTTAACCATGTGTGTAATTCTAGTTGAATGGCATTCCTCATGGTTCTGATGAAATTATGAATGTGGCAAGTTAAGGACATGTCTAAATGCTGAGAGATACCACAGAATTCAGTATATTCCTGAAATGGAATCTAAGATGCAGTGAAGAGTATCTTTGGCTTCAAATTTTACAGACAAGTTAATTGCGGCTATACTGATCAGAAGATATGTTCAGGCAAATAAAACTCTATTTTCAGGCTAAAAATGCAAGTTTTCATCACTTCCTAGCCTCTTCTTATGTCTCCCACCACAGTACTTATTATCTAAATGGTTTAGAAGATTGAAACCACCATAATATGTCTGAAGCATCCCACAAGATTTGTTGTTTTCTAAAAAGAATGAAAAAAAGTGGTAAGACTAAATTCTTTGAGATAAAATAATGTCTTCAAATATGATTATAGATTCTGATGCTGGTTTTACCTTCAGTGCAAATTAGAAATATTGCTGTAAGTAGCCCTATCTCACTTTGTCCACAATTATGAAGCTGATGTTCATTTGAAAAAAATTATCAACCAATAGGTGGCACTGAAAGTATTTAACATTTATCTAAATCTTCTTTTTTTTTTTTTTTAGGAAAATTCAAGTTCCCCTCAAGTAAATGGTATGCTCACAAATTAAAAGCTGAGTCACATATTGAATTTTCTTATTAAAGATATTAAGTACTTTTAAATAGTTGGAGGACTGTTGAGAATTTAAACAGTTCCCTGGAAACACGAACAAGTACATCATAGTATTTGTATCCTTGGCAAAACCCAAACTAAAGCAGGAGCTCCTTTTGAGATTGTGGGACCATTGACATTCCAGGGAGTATCTCACAATGAAGTTTAAACTGTAAATATCTGGGAAAACTGTAGTGTTCCAGAAACTGATTTATATTGCAGTTTTTTGCATGCTGCATGTCAATTTATTTTCTTTTCACAGCTGCTTTTATTTTTGTTAACCTGTGAGGAAAGAAGGAGGATTTTGTAGAAATATAATTGATTTTTTCATCACTAGCATTCACTTTAATTAGGACAAAATTTACAAGAAACCTCTTCATTCTCTGTGGTAAACAAGTTCATAAACTATTCTATGAGTAGAGATAATGAGATATTTTAGATCAGATTTCTGAGTGCCATAAGATATTCATAAAGAAATAACCTTGCCATGTTAAGTTTTTGCTCATTTTAATATATTTTTTTGAGCAAATGTGATTCAGAAGATGTTAAGTATCGATGTTTTGGTTTATACTGAGTGTAATTGAGTTCCATGCATTGTTTCATACCTGCACATTACAGTTCCTCCAAGGTTTTTACTGAAAGTTATGCCAAGGTGGTGAAGTAGGAGTGACTTCTTCTGAAAAATATAAAATTGTGTGTGATACGATACAGAACCTTACTATTCCATTTTCAGACTACTTCTCTACCACCTTTGCATAGAAATCTGTCTTAAGAACAAATGTAGGCCACATAGGTTTCAACTATACCAAATAAAAATGTGCAAGGATTCATTGTACTGTCATCAACCACAGTGTTACAGGGGACAAGTGAATAGCAGTGTAATAGAAATATGTCCAAAACCAGATAGTGTACAGAGAGAAGCAGATTTGCTCAGCAGTACCAATGCATCTTAATTACAAGGAACTAAAAGCTTTGAGTGCATTCCTGCTTTCATCATTTCTTGCCAGCAGGAAAATTAAAGTGTCTTCAGATTGCAAAGCAGTAGAAAACAATAATTTAATGCTGTAGCACCAGACCTCAGCAAGGTATAAGACTCTCTAGCTTCACCTGAATTGTTCTGAAGACTTATGACGCTGCAGTTGGTGATGAGAATTAATGTATCATATCAGAAAGTAATTAAAATTAAAACTCAAACCATTAATTTAAAGTTAGGTATTCTTTTCGCTGTTCAGGAAGGAACTATATAAACTAAAGAAGACCAAGCAAAGACATAGTTTTTATTAGCAGTACAACTGAAAATGTCATCTTTCTCAGGTTACTGGGAATATGAGTGGGTATGACAAAAAGAAAGACCAAGATTCTGGCTGTAGATATCTTGCCCAGTTAATTCCTTTTAAACAATTTCTACGACCTAATAGTAAACAGTGGACCACTATGGTGTATGCAAAGAGAGAAGTAGGAATGAATGAATTCTTAAATATTCTGGGAAAGAAAAGCATTGAATTTTATTGCCATACATGTTTATGAATATCTTCATAACCATAGCCTGGTCACAAAAAAAGTTAAGTTTAAAAATTGAACGTCTTTAAAATACCATTTTTTTAAATAAACAATTGGTCACTAATTTCCAAATACATATGCAAAAAATCTACAAAATAAATTAAAAATTTTGGACAGCCTTCAGATAAATGGTCTGCTACTGGTTTTTTTATTCTTTGCAAAAAGTTTGTGGATCAAGTATTATGAGAAGCTTATGTATTTCCAGTTACTTTAGCATCTAGCCATTTGCAAATATATACTTGAGTAGAATTTGAATAGAACAATAAAAAGTTGAGAAAAGCCTAATGCCACACAGTCCATCTCAAGACTATGAAAAAAGTGGGATACAGTATTTCACAGGAGTGTGTTCACAAGAGTATCCAAAGTCCTGAGCTCTCCATGAAAATCCACAAAGGAAAAAGCAAGTCCTGTATTTAAATTAGTTGAAGGGGGATGTTTTTTGTTTGGAGGGGGGATTTTTTGTGGGGTTTTTTTCTTTGTTTGTTTTGGTTTGGTGGTTTTGGTGGATTTTTGTCTGTTTGTTTTTTCTGGTTTGTTTTTTTGTTTGTTTGTTTGGGGATTACTAATATCTTCATTTTTTTTTCTTCCAGTAAGCAATCTAATCAATTCCAATTGGGCTTGAAAGCCAGTTTAGAAAGTCTGAAGATATTGCCAGTAATTGCATATTTGAATGAAGGAAATCAGGTCTTGCTATGATGACAGAACCAGCAAGATGCTGCCTAGTGGTGAGACTTGTGCAGACTGGCTTTGAAATGTCACCTACTGCTGGGTGAACAAGCTTGGCAGGTGACATAAGAGATAGTAGCTATTGTAACCTGCCAGGGCCCTTCATAATGATGATCCTGCTTATATAGTGATCCTGCTTATATAGTGAACAACTAAGAAATTTCACAAGTAACAGATCAGTTGTTCACACCAAGAGAGACAAGGTCAGCAGGTAGGAAGGCCAGTGCACCTTAAACTAAGTCTTTATTTTTACAGAATCAACAATCTTTAGGGAAATGGGGTGACTGCCCAAGACTGCAGTTCTTCACTGCCTGTCACTGTTCCATTAGTTTCCAGGCACACTGAGAAGGCCCCAGCCTGTGGCGCACGCCAGTTGCCTCATCTTCCTATCTCCACTATTTTCACCTTCTCTTCACTGGCCTTCTCTTGACATTCTTCTGCAATGACATTGTTAAACACTGCAGAGCAGAAGCTGTGACATCTCAATTGGAAAATGAATACAACTGTTGGATAGTTGAAAGTTTTTGGAAGGAGAAAGGATCAGAATGACCAACTGAGAACAGCACCAAACAAATAAAAAAAGGAGATTCCACGTGGTTTAAATGATAAAACAAGTAAAGGGCGAAAAAAAAGAAGGTACTAATTCTCCTACTTTTGAAAAAAAAACTCAACAAACCTGCAAAAAACCCTAGGAAAATAGTGTTGTTCTATAAAATGTAATCTATTGTAAAATTATTCACTTGAGTATATTTTACCTTTGTATTATAAAGCTCCACACTATTTCTGAGTTTCACAATGCTCATAAAATTCAAGAGTTGTAAAATTCAGGCCTGGCGAGTTGGGAAATGCCAGAGTCAGTCTCCTTTGAAAGTACATTCCAATACACTTACCCACCTAATGATCCCACTCAAGACAAGACACCTCCGAGGGATTTCATTTCTCAGTGTATTGTTTCTTGGCTCAAAGTGGACAAGCAACTAGGCAACCAGCTAATGAGTAAGTCAAGACTTAATCTCAAGTTCATTGTTTGCAGTTTTGTCTGTGAAATTTTCAGGAAGTCGGAAGGGTGCTTTGAAGAAGATCTCATGGATCTCTGTGGGCCTCAGTGCAAGCCCAGGCTGGTTCTTGATTAAGTCTAAACACTTGCAGGGATCACAGCTAAAAAAACATGGTTTCATTGACTTGCCTAAAATCACACTATAGTTCTAAGGCAATCACCATGAAATACTTTTCCTGTGCCCTGTCTTGCCACTAGATACCTTCTAAGTTTAGTAGTGATTCTGTGTGTTAGGGTTCTGAATCATCCTGATGATTCACCAGGCTTACCAGGAGCACTGAATGAAAGAAATATCCCACTAAAACAAAACACTGTAAGCACACACAAAAATTTACAGTCCTAATATATATGTATTTGGTTAAGGCTACAAATAAACATAAACCCTATTATTTCCTAACTTTTCTGCACTTGACGTTGCTATCTTCGTGATGGATGTGTCTTCTGATTTAAACAAGTAAACCAAACAAAAATCAAAGAATCATTAGACATACTCCTGATGTTCAGGAGCACTGAAGAAATGATTGGCAACTCATCCATGACACAGCCTCTGCTCTTGGACATAATACACACTTCATAGAACATATCACTGACTTTTCATCCAGCATATTGATCTGCCCTACAGATTCAATTTATGCCAGCAGGTTTCACAGGTACTTGCTGGTAAATGGCACTCTCAAAATGCAGCCCTGCTCTGGTGCCAAATGTCAAGTCACTTTTTCCATATTGAGTTACTAAAGCTTGACAGCAACACCACTGCAATACTTTTACTTGTTTTTAACTTGAAAGGAAAATGCATTTTTCTTCAGCCTTGTACAAGAAAATGGCCATGTGCTGTTTACTGATGATTTCCAGTGAAATTTAGGCTAAGACAAGACTGTCAGATGAAAGGTTTCATTCCAAATGCTTAGAAACTGGCAAAGTTGTGAGAAATTGAAGACAAACTATTGAAATGTTTGTGAAACGTAACTTCATAAAAGATTTCAATACTACTTTGAGGCCCAATTAAAAATTGTATGCACAAAAATAATTTAGAAACAGAATTTGCATTTAATTCTTTTATCAGCAGCTTTTTTTACAGTGAAAGGGAAAGTGTATTCTTCATGCACATTTGTAGCAAAATCCAGAATTCCCACACTACTGTTGGTCCATAGGAATGAGTAAACCTCCTTCTAGCCAGTCCATAAAGAAACTGACACATAGCAACATCCATTACAAATAATGAATAGACCGATTTCAAAGTGTAATATTACATCAATATTCACACTTTTTGAATATTGATGTAAATTGGTTTAAATTGACCAGATGCTCTGAAGATGGCATAGACAGGTGCAAATTATTTTTCTCCTGTTAGCAAATCCCATTAGTCTTTAGGAGAGATGCACTATAAGGGAAAGCAGCTGTTTGTTCCCCTTAGGGATGGAAGAGAAGGCACCTCTAAAGCCCCCATGGAATTTCATAGGAGTGCTAAAAATGCAGAATAAGCTTGGAATCAGATCTTTAATCAACACTTTGCTGTGAATGACTACACTTTTTACTATCCATTTCTCAGTACAACAATGCTGTCACCGGATTACCCATGCTCTGCTCCCTCTCTGAGTCCTATGATTACATATGCAAAAGAAACTAAAAGAGGATGGGGCAAATTTCTAACCCTGAAGTCACATGTGCCACTATGCTCTAGTTCATATTCATCTGCTTAAACACTCTCCTTTCAAAAGAAGAGAGAAGCAAAGCTACCAAATTTCTGAAATATTTTTATTTAATTCAAAATTTTGCCAGCTAGTCTCTATGCTAACAAAGAAATTATACATGCAGTCACACCCTAGTGCTTGATTCTACAAGGTAATTCTGTTTTATTTAGCAGTGTGAACAAAGCTTCTAAGCACAGTGAAGACTTCCTCTTGAAGTCTTGACTACTTACCTTTTCTGATTTGCATCTGCATGTGCCTCAGAAGGGCTTATCCCATTTCTTTGTGAATCAGTAAATAGCTTTCCAAAACACGCTTCTCCTTTCCTTTTTCCTTGATTCTACAGATGACCCTCCTTAGAAAGCAATATTTTTTCTAGGTGCACTTTAGTCTCGACTCTAAACCCCGAATAAAAATATAGTTGTAGTATGAGTAGTGAGGCAATGTAGCTATGTTTTTATGCTCATTTTGCAATATTCTTCCAACACAGTAAGGATTGCACTCTATGTAGTGTATGTGGATAGCTGGAGTTTTAAACAGTTATAGGTTAGATATTACACAGTACAGGGAAAAGAATAACAGTATGGGGTTGGCTAGAGCAAGATACAAGATCAGAATCAATCGAACAAAGGAATCTCTGGGGTTTTATACAGCTCCTGCCGTTGCCTGGTCACCTGGTCAGGCCACAGGCCACAGGTCCCTTTTTTATGCAGAGGCTTGGGTGTTCATGGCCTCTTGTCTCAGGCCCCCAGAGCTCGACCTGCAGCTCACAATGCAGCTGCACCCCGAGATACCTGCACCGACAGCATCCCTCACCAATGGAGAGCAATAAGGTCTGCTCTGAGCCTTCTCTAGAATAAAGAGCCCCACTTCCCTCAGCAACATCAAATGTATTTTGGACATTAATTTCTAGGCCATTGTGCTGGTTTTAGCTGTGATAGAACTACTTTTTTCCACAGTGGCTGGTATGGGGCTGCCTTGGGTTTGTGCTGGAAAATGTGGATAACACAGATGCCTTTGTATTGCTGAGCCGTGCTCACACAGAGTCAAGGCCTTTCCTGCTTCTCGCTCCACTCCACCACAGGGTGGGCTGGAAGTCCACAAGAAGCTGGGACACAGACAGGACAGCTGATGCCAACTGACCCCAGGGATATCCCACAACATGTGGTTTCATGCACAGCATATGAAGTTGGGGAAAGAAGGAAGAAGGGAGCAATGTTCAGAGGGATGGCCTTTGTTTTTCCAACTAACTGTTATGCATGATGGACCCACCCCTGCTTTCCTGATGAACACTTGCCTGCTCATGGGAAGTGGTGGAAAAATTCCATGTTTTTCTCTGCTTGTGTTCATGTCTTTTGCTTTACCTATTAAACTGTCTTTATCTCAACCCACGAGTTTTCTCACTTTTACCACTCTAATTCTCTCCCCCTCCTGAGCAGCTGTCAGTGCTTAGTTGCACCGACTGGCTGGGGTTAAATCACCACAGTCAGTTTGAATCCTATTTTGTATTCAGGTTTGTTAGATATGTTCTTTTGATTGTTTTCTGAAAATCCATGAATGCATCATACAGTAAATGATCAATTAGTCTTTTCTTCTTTTTGCCTCCACTCTTGCCTGTTTGTGGCAAAATTATTTCTTTACTTTCCCTTTGAAAATAAGGCTGTCCTTAGTCATTAGTAAATGCATGCAACTTCTTTTTGCTTGTAGAGATCTGTTCATTGTCTGAAGGCATGCATACAACATACACACATGGAAATCAGCTTCCAATAATAACCCTACCATTTGCATCAGATTGCTAAGGCTTTTGAAGCTTTCCAATTTGCATGATTTAGTGGAAATAGGGCATAAATCAGTTCTTTGAGTTTGTGTTGCTGTTCCAGAGTGTTATGGGAACAGCAGCTTCTCTTCTGCATCTCATGCAAAAAAAAAAAAAAAAAAAAAAAACCCAGCCCAGAAAAAACAGGAAAATTACANAAAAAAAAAAAAAAAAAAAAAGCCAGCTCAGTAAATGAAGGAGAATATGACTGTATTTGCAAACCATTACAAATACACAGGGTAGATTCACCCTCCCACCTTGCTCAGTATGACTCTGATATTCAGGCAAAATCAAATAGGAACAGCTACTACTGCAGTAGACATTCAGCTTCATAAATGCTCTATTTACGTGGCAAAGAAATGGGCTTTACAGGAGTTTTAAAGAGAAACAGAAATTGCCAGAACTGGCAGTGTAAATTGAAATAGCAGGAGGTAATGCTATGAGAATAAATATTAGAAAAACAACTAGGAAACTGGATGCAGGCAGCTGATTTTAAATCCTTTCTCCTCTGCAAATATAAAAGCCTGGAGTCACACATCTCTAATGTACATAGGTTAAACCTTCCCAGTTACTCGATACGTGTGCTGTTGGAAATGCACTGTGAAAAACCAAGCAATTCAGAAAGTAAATGTGAGAAATTATGAAAAATGTTTTGAGATAGACACATTTTTAGCAGGTCAAATGTCAGTGCTACTAACTGGCTTTATCTCAGTAATCTAGTGAAGTTTGAAGTTCCCAATCTCTCTAAAAGCTACAGTCCCTAGGATCTGCTGAGATTCTTCTTTGAGGAACCACTACCACACAATTTCCTAGGCTGTGTGCTCTGTTGCAGTGGGCTGAATGGAATTAACAGGGAAGGAGGGTGCATAACATGTTTTACACCATGCTACCTGACATACTAAAGACACTGTAGTAAGCCACAGTGATGAAAGCACATTTTAGTTTCATACCCAGCAGATTGCAAAGATTCATATAACTATTACTATGTTCAGATGTATTCAACATCCCTATCCCAAAAATTACATACTCTGAATTTTTGGACAGTAAGAATGTCGAGTAGGACTACTCTCATATGGGAAAAGTTCTTTGTGAAACAGTGGAATTTCTAATTGTAATGGCTCTTCTATCATTCTTGTAAGTAAAACTGATTGTAAATAAAATATAATGAAAAATAAAACAAAGAAATTCAGCAATATCTGTAGCTCCCCCTTCCAAATTGATAAGCCTTCTGCTGCCCTGGAATCCAGTGTAATCACTCATAAGCAGTCATTACAAAGATGTATCTTACTGTCTGAAGGTATTTCACAGACATCTGCTAATACCACTCCTTCCTAATACATATCAGGTATGTTTTATACTGGGTGAGATCTCCATTGGTGAAATCTTTTACCTGAGATTATTCCAACTGAGATGCAATCCCACATTAGAAAGTGAAATTCAGGTATAAATACTGAGTGTTCGAACCAACTTTAATTATAAAGAGAAAAAAATGTGGAAAGAGAAGTTATGCTCTAACAGCTGATGCTATTTCTGCTTGAAAGCTTGGGGGGGAAAATGCAAGGCAAAGGAAAACAAAAATAAACAGGTTTTAAGTAAAAGTCTTATTCACTAGATGACAATTAAATGCTGCACACTACTATTCTTGTGTTCAAGGAGAAAAGGATCACAGTTTTGTAAACCAATCCAGTCATATGATCAGACATGCAGTAGAATCATATGATTGGAAAGGTTAGATGATACAAATAGCAAATGAGGTAAACCATAGCAGAAATGGAAGAAAAAATACAAAATAAATCTCCTTGGAAAATTCATCATTTATAAGTAATGAATTAATAGCCTCCAACCCATAATAAGCAGGCAAAACTATGATGAAGGAAGGAAGAAAAGTATCTTTAGGCATCATCCAGCCCCTCAGACAATCCATAGTTGCCCAGTGTAAAAGCTTTTGTACAAAACTATAGTGCACACATTCCTAGACAGAGAGAGGTGCCTTTACCAGTATGCCACAAGTGCTGCTAGACACAGCATGAATGGGAGCACTTCAGCAGTGACACTCAGGGGCTGCATTCATGAGCTGGGAAAAGCTACAGCTGAAGGCAAATTACAATTTGAAGGCATGCCCATTGCTCCCTTGGCTCCAGCTCCATGATCCAAGCTGTGAGGAAGGATTGAAATTAAATAAAAGGCCCACAAGCCAAAGGTACAAATGCTTCATTAGTTTCTCAGGCAAACCCAAGTCTCATACTAATCTCAAACACTTTCTGCAAGAGAAAGGATCTTGAACTGGCTAGGGAATTAAGAATTACAATGATGTGGTGTTTTTTGAAACCTGCACTTATTACCCACAAAAAAGGGCACATAATCAAGGTCAGTAAAGTAAAGTGCAGGGCTGAAAGAGTCAGTGCACTTCAGGAAGTAATACAGCATTAAACAGAAATCTGCCATGAAGACAAACACCTACCAGAGATATCTAGCACTCAGAGGAGCTGCATAAGCAGCCAACTTTTTGAACTGATAGAATTTTCTTTTTCCCACCTACAGTGCCTTCCGTAAATAACTTCCTCATGATGTTAAAGCTGCCATGGAGCTGCACACTGGGAAGCTCTGCCGGAAGAAAGGATAACTTGAGGTGATTCTGTGCAATATTGGTATCATTGCTCTGTTTTAACACTGGCATTTATGTCTTTTCATTTTGACCTTTAGGCTGGCCAAATGGGTGTCGGGGCTCAGCACGGGATGGCTGCTCCCTCAGGGCTGAGAAGCCACGAGTGGCATCGCTCCCAGTGGTTGCTCTGTTCCGTGTTAGGGTTGCTAATAGAGTCTTCAGACAGACACAGGCAAAGCAAGTGATGAACTAGGAAACTCTAGGGCTGGAGTCTGTAGAGGGGATCCAGCCAGGAGACAAGGCCAGAAGAAGGTCATAACACAGGCACAGCTATGTCATACCCTAAATCAGGATGGCCAGCCTGAGCTTAAATGAGAGTCCTGGGCAGGGTGAGGGGGAAAGGCCCTAGCTGAGGGTGGTTAGGGCATCTTAGTGCTCTCAGGGGCCTGACAGCACCTATAGAATGCAGTGGAGTTAATAATAACTTTCCAGAGCACTTTTCCTAGCCCTTTTGAATTTATCACAGCTTCAGACCAGCCAGTGAAGATACCAGATCTGTGGGGCAGCTTACTGTGCTCAGTCCCCTCATACCTTCAGAGTGCTTCTAGACCATATGTTCTTTCATAGCTTCTGCAGTGAGTCACGGGCTCAGCAATGGGCTCATATAACATAAATGTAAACTAAAGTTATGGAGTCACTAAATGAAAAGTCAGATTTTCCATTTAGCAATTTTCACCATCAGGAAAGTAGGAGTGGGATTGCACAGATGCTAGAACTAGAAAAAAATGAAAGGGAATCTGTCTCTTCACAGGCTGTGGTACACCCTGCTTCTCTAGCCTGCAAGAAATATGGAGGAGGACATCTAAGCATTGACCTAAAAGAGGAGACAGATCCAAATCCTGGGCTCATCGAGGAAAAATGGGAACAAATAAATGGATGATAGAGCAGATTGTGGTACAGATCTTCTAGAGACTGAAAAATATCCCAAGTGAAATAAAGAAAACAAGGAGAAAATGACTGGCAATTAACAGGGCTTCAGGGACTGGAGCTGCTGAGCAGAGAAGAGTACATTTGGTAATGAAACAGAAGAAATAATACAGGTGCTGTCAGATTAGGTTCATTAGGACTGGACCAAAAATTAAGGATTAGACTAAGCAGTCAGAAACTGGGCAGCCTCCAGGGGAAAGTAATGTTGTTAAGTGTTAGTGTCTCTAACTCTGTTAATGTCTCTGACTAAGTACTGGCCCTGAAGGGATGGTGTGCCCCATTGCTCACTCCAAGTTGTCATTTTCCCCAGTACATATCCAAGACAAGACCTTGTCACACACCAGACACATCTTGGTTCCCCAGACAGAAAAGCCAGCCATCTCAGCAGGGCAGGAGCTGCAGTGGACACAAGAGCTTTCAGTGGCCTTCACAGATCCAGGAACCAGCCCTGAACGTGCAGCTTTTCTGTAAGTAGCAACATTTCTGGACTAATTTTTAAGGCAATTCTCTGTTATCTATCAAGCGAGCTACAAATATTTTTCTAAGATCTGAGAAGGAAGAGGAAAGCTCTTCAGTTGCCCTTGTATCCAAATTGGCTCTCCTTGTGTACAGACGCCAAACCAGTTTTACAAGAATGTTCCAGAGGTGTTGCCTTGCAACACTAAGTTACACATTACTTGCCCTTCAACAACCCTTTACAAAGAGACAATGCACCCTGCTGCTTGTGTGCTCTGTGTCTTGTACCTCGGCACCTCCTTTGATCCTTTTTCCTCTCGAGCTTTTTCTTTTTCAGAAGACAGGCACACAGGGTCCACCTCTTTCCTGTCTTCTCTTGATGAAGGCTCTGAAAATACTTCCCATTCTTTATACAGTTGCTCTTGCTTATCTACCACCTCCCCAGGATAAGGCAAAATTCCTCAAAGCTTCCTATATTTTTGCCCCTATTTTTATGTTTTATTTGAATTTCAATAGCATGCGCGTAAACCCAGTTCTATGGTGTTAACAGAATTTATATATTAGGCCTAACTGTCTCTGCCTATCTTTATCCTCCTTCCCTACATATGCTTATATATCTATACAGCATTCCCCACCCAATCTTCTGTAGTATTTACAACATTATACAGTAGTATTACTTTTGGCTAAAGAGTTTAAGGGTCTGATTTCTGATTTCACTTGAACACTGGAACAGGTGAAAGGATCAGACTGAAGGATACTACTCTGTAATTTAACCACAAACTTAGTTGACACAAGTCTGTGTTTAACATTTGTGTTTCTAGCACTACCATATGTAGAAAATTACAACCAGAAATCAACACAGAATAAAGTCTGTTGTTCTTAAATACGGTATAATCTGTGTCAGAAATATCTGTTTTGAAGTTGTTATAAGGGCAAGGTATTAATCACCATCACTATCTTTGGCAGTTTGATTTTATGTTGTAGCTTCTGCAGTGACAGACCATGTCCTCTGAGAGAGGACTTGTCACACCTTTTTTCTGAACAGGCTCACCCAGCTCCAGTGTCACACCTTCATGTCTTCCTACCTCATTTCTATCCCATGCTTAAAACAAGCTTCCTGTTCCCACAAAGTCTTTTCCTCTTCCATCTCTACTTGTAAATCGTAGAACTGAAACTGAAAGTTTCTAAAGTTCACAAGCCCTTTTTAACTTCTTCTTTGCAGTCATCTTTCAAAACTCATGAACCTTTTCTATTAAAACTGGTCTCCCTCAGGAAAAAGAAGCAACGTACATCCTTCCTTGCATGCAGTAAAGCTAGAGATCCTTTTTCAGTTTTTGCACACCACTGCTCAGTCAGTCCACAGTTTGGAAACATGCTCCAGTCTCAAGTGATCATTCTGCCCTTGTGCAAGCTGCCCTGAGGCCCCGCTCACAAGCACCGGGTGACAGCTTTGCCTGGCACTTACCGTGCCTGAATGCTCAGGACAGCTCTCTCCTGGAACTGTGTAAGAACGGCAAGCTCCTTCTTTTGATGAAATCTCTTCCCTGTTCTGAACTTTTACATATTAAGAAAGGCCCTTAACGGAGCAACTGAAGAGGTAAAAACTTTTCCCAAAACATATCTTTCCACAAATTTTTGGACATAATTTTCTTTCTACAGAATGAATCAATTCTACTCTATTGACACATCCCACCAGACACTTCTTCCTAATTATTATTATGCTTTATTATATGCTTTATTTAGTCTTTGTTGTTGTGTTTTAAATCTGCTACATTAACCAATTTCAGAATTTACCAGAGTGTTCAGTTATGTTCCCATATTGTTTCATCTTATCTTATACTATCCTCTGTGTTATACCTTAGTAATCTGAACAGCTTCTACTATATTATTTGGGACTGTACTTCAGGTACAAAGCTAAATCCAAATGTAAGCCAGCAAAGCCACAGTTCTCCAAGCAAAACAAATTTCTTTTAAAATAAAAAAATTCTCAATCAATACAGAATATTGCACATGTATTTCTTTACCACAAAATCTCTTCTTCAGTACCTATGGGGTGATATTTTTTTACCATAGTTGGACAAATTCTATGTAATCATCTCCTCCCAGTGAAATCGAGCTACTGAACTTCCTAGAATACTGGATGCCACAGATCTGCCTAAATTATCATTGAGAGATTTCTTTTGAGCATGGTAGTATTTCTATTACATGTATTCCAGGAAAATTACGTTCTCTCTTCTGTTTCATAATCTGCTGAGGCATTACCTCTTCTATTAATGGTGTCTTGGAAAGATATTTTTGTGTCTCTAAGGATTTTTGTCCTACAGTATAGCAGCTTTTTAAAAGAAAATCCAAAGCAAAACACCCCCCCACCACCACCAAAATCACACAAAACCACAACCAAAATGCATGTGCCTGATCCGCTGGCATCAGTATTTCATGTTCCCAAACGTTTATGAAATCTAACTTATCAATATCTGATTTATCTTCACATCTAGCTAAAATCACCCGAAGTAGGAACGATTCTCCAGGTTCCCAGTCTGAATCTTTGCATGTTGATCAAGACCAGTGTTACTCTTCACATTACTCATTGTGTCTACAGACAGAGCAACAGGTCGCTTTCCAGTATATATATATATATATATATATATGCTAGATGTAGTGTTCAATTTTGGAAATGTAGGTTTCTTGAGTAGTCTCTGCCCGTAAAATTCTTGTTTTTTTCTGCTGCTCATCTCATGCAGAAGAGGAGGAGCATTTCTCTACCTTGTAGATAAGTGGTGGGTTCCACTAAACTCGTGGGGATGGTGCTGTGCGGGGGCAGGAGGTGGACTCGATGATCCTTGTTGGTCCCTTCTAACTCAGTTTATTCTGTGATTCTGTGAGAACTTAAGTACATCTCAGCTGGCACCTCAGTAGCCTATCATGCTTAATAGGCAGAATTAGAATAATCACTCCCAGCTGAGTAGCCAGATAAATCACTACACTTTCTCTTCTATTTTCTCTTTTATGTCCACAGGAATAATGAGAATGGCTCAATTTTAAGAAAAGTGTTGAAGAGCCTATTGACCCAGGAAATCTTAGAATCTGTTATGAAGGTCATGAATCCTGTGCTTCATCTCATATGAGCATCAATAATTATTTCCTTAGATGGACTAAATAGCAAGACAATTGAAACATTGGACACCTCCTATTATTTCCTACTCCTATTTCCTATTTTCTTTAACTCCTGAAAACAGGATGTAGATACCTAGTTAAAGACTGGACCCTTCTCTGTGAAGGCTAAATCTTCTGTGTTTAAGAGAGAAAAAAAAAAAAAAAAAAAAAAAAAAAAAGGAAATTGAAAGTGTGTCTGAAGGAAAACTGATTTCATAGCTTCCAGCGTGTAACTCCCAGTTCTGCTGCATGTCTTCTGCTAACTCTGCAGTTTTTGAGGCCCTGTTTAATGACAAAAATAGCAGTAAAAAAAGCAATCTAACTCATATAAATGTAAAAATCTTTCTCATGCATTAATTCCATAAACAGTTGGGGTTAAAAAACAATCAATAAAACAAACGAAAAAGCCAATAAGCCAGCACCATGATGCAGATGGGACATATAGTCTAAGATCAGAAAACAGGAATAAGATAAGCTTATCTACAATATCAGACCTCACCCTCAGTAAACTAGACCTTTTATGCAGATGTGTTTCTCCCTCCCTTTACTTAATATGGAATTTAAATTATTGCTTTATCACTATTTATCACTTTATCACTATCATTGCTTTATCAGTATGTATTGGAGCCTTTGAACAGCATGCTGTTTTCATTGGGAAGGCAGAAAACTGGATAGTAATTTTATCATAAACACTATCTCAAAATCCACATATAATCTAAATAAGGTTAAACAGATAAACAGAAATGACATTCATCAAATTTTTGAGTGGCCAGTTTTACAATCTTTAAAGCATTCTCTCCAGTAATTGTCAGTCTGTAATAAATGAGTAGACATGCCTGGAATCTTTAAAGGAATTTTGAAAAAAAAAGTTATTTAAAACCCTAAAAGATAAATAAAATTATTGTGGGCTGTCTTAGATGTTTAAGATGCCTGTTACTTATTAGATTTAGTTAAAATACAAGTAAAGTTACCTTGCAGAGCACTGCAGAGAAAAGAAGCACAATAAGCTGCCCTGAGTGGACAGAGATATTGAATCTAAAAGCTTTGCATGTTAATTATTAATTTTGGATAAAACCTACTTATCTAATTATTTTCATTTTCATGACAAAGTATTGTTTTTTGTTCCACTACCACTCCTATTTCTGACATCTTCTCTTGCATCTCCACTTCTGGCATTCCACATTTGTTTCAGCAGACCCCTGGAGACTGATTTACATGGTAGTCATGAACACCCCTCTCAAGGAGGATTAGGCACTGCTAATGCATTGGACACTGCTAATCTTCTCTCTGCTGATCAGGATAGGACTCAAGGGAATGGTTTGAAGCTGCACTGGGTAGAGGGATGGGAGGGGCAGTTAGATCAGACATTAGAAAAAGACTCTTTGCCCAGAGGGTGGTTGGGCATTACAAACAGGCTCCCCAGGGAAGAGGTTACAGCACTAAGGCTGCCAGAGTTCAAGAAACATATGGACAACACTCTCAGGCACATGGTGTGAATCTTAGGGTGGTCCCGTGCAGGGCCAGGAGTTCAAATTTAATGATACTAGTGGGTATTCCATGGATATTCCATGATTCTATGAATGACTTACCCATAGCACCCCTCACCAGGCTAGAATAGCTGGAAAGAGCTAGAAAATTTGCCTAAATTAGTATACATGTACAAACTGCTATGTAGATAAGGAATTAGGATCTGGAACATGTTGGGTTTTCTTCTTTCAGGGCACAAAAAGCAGTGTGCAAGAAAAGTCAGTAAAGCCCATGCTCCTCTCTTCTTAAAGCTGCTTGCCCAAAGGAGAAATAGTTGTTGCCATGTATGAGAAAAGAGTGGGTAAGAGTGGGGAATCCTGAGATATACTAAATTTTAAAACCTATGTATTGCTTTAAAAAGGGGTATGGCCAGTTCATACTCATTATAGTTAACCTTCTGAAAATGAGTGATTAGTGACAAGATATTTTCAAAAGACTTATGCCTTTTATACATGTGTTACCTGAGCAGGCTGAGTTCCTCAATATGAAGAGTCTGACTAAACTACAGTCTACGGTGTATGCAAGCTCAGTTTCATAATAGTGTAGCACATCTTGATTAAGAGTTTGCTCTAATGTAGATAAGTGCTAAAACATAGATCCCTGACTTTGTCAAGTCCTTCATTTCCTGAAAGGGCTTTTCAGAAGAAAGCCTTCATTGTTCAAAACAGATAAATGAGATTCACCACACAGGCTGGGCTTTCTATTCCCCTCTTTAATGCACTGCTGGTTCCATTTTATTTTGGTTATTTGATTCTGATCACACATGATGCACAACCAGACCAAATGGATCACCTAATCTTTGATAACATCTAGATATAACTCCCACACTACACAAGGAAAAGCTAATTTAAAGGAGCAACTTGCACATTCTCTTGGCATTCACGCTTTCCCTGGAGGTGCCAGCAATGAGTCTCAGTTTGCTGAGACTAACTCTCTTTATAGTACTGTTGATTATTTACAAATCCCTATACAACCATAATCCATTTTATTTTAGCAGCTGTTATCACCCTATTGTCCATGAAGATACACTCAATTCTGAAAACTGCTAGTCTGTGGGTAATTGTGAAAAGTAATCTAAGATCAGTAGGTGCCTGGGTTTTAGTTTCTGCTTTTTCTTCCATGATTTAAGACCTTTAGGATTCTTTCTTTGACAGAGTTTTAGGATACTCCCTAGTTTTACTATTATTTCTTATTCCTTAGGTGCTATTTTAATACAGATACAGCATAAACAAAGATCTTAATGGGAAAAAAGTGCACGCTTTTAAGCAGTTGTTTACATAATATAGAACCCACGACAGAAATGTTTTGTAAAATGTATGATGTCAAAACCCACTTCCTTCTGCTCATACTTGCTAATTGTTAGGAAAATTATTTATTAATGTCTTTGTAGTAAGTCATATCTGTTGTATACTTTAATGAAGCTTAAGCACTGGCTAAACTTTCTAAATGGAAAAATAACTAAAGATATGCAATGCAAGATATAAAGCAATATGCATTCTAAGATTATTTATTCTGATAGGAAACTTTGAATGTGTCCACATTATCTAAAAATAAATAGAACAGATTTTTCTTTATTGTCAACACTGAAAAATGCCATTAAGGAGTTATCTCAGATTTAAAGAAAGCAACGAACAAATAAAACTTCAAGCTGGACATGCAACACAAAGTATAAACACAAAGCATCCATCCACATTAGCAATGGATACTGTGAAGTCAGGAGTTTTTAGAGGGTGCATTTTCTTCTGAGTGTGTTTTTTGCTTCACTCAGAATTTAAACGAGAGATAAAGTTACAAACAAGAAAATATAATTTTATTTTTTTTTATATATTTTGAGTGAAGTACATTTGGTGAGTATCCATTCTTTAAGACAAAAAACATTTCAGGATTACTCTGACATCCTTTTCTTGTGAGTGAGAAAGGTGTCATTTAAATACTGATGATAATGGCCTGCTAAAAAATTAATTATAGTATGGGAAGGGTAGTTTACACGAGAAAGGATAAACACATAGTCTGTGTAATGAAAACTTTGTTTCAAAGACACGAGTTGTTGAGGATGCAAACTTCATGAGTTCATCTGAGACAGCGGCCTTCATACTGTGGTACATGGCATTATCCAGATCAGAAATTATGGCACAATCCCGAAATCCTCAGTACCCCCAGTCACCAGGAGTTGGCAATAATTTTTCTGTGTTGCACCACTATTTGAATCACACAGTTAAACACCCACAACACCAATCCAGCTCTACAGTCAGCTCCCTAAATACAGATGTAGAAATATTGTGTTCACATGCAGTCTCTGTACTACAGTAACAAAGGCAGTATTAAAACATCTGATATTGGTGGATTTTATTACTTTTTCAGATTCACACTTTTATCCACCATGCACTTCTAAAACTCTGTTGAGAGAAAATGTTATTTAGAGGGTTAATAGGTGAGATGTAGAACCCTGAAGATTTTGTCTCAAGTCAAATTAATGTTTAAATATCAGTGGGTTTTATTTTCTCTTTTTATTTTCCGTTTCTTCTCTCTTTCTTACAGCCAAAAGCTTTATCAGCTAGAGCCATTCTCAACAATTTATCCTTATAATTTATTACTTATTGTTAATTATAGTTGTGCAATTTCAGTAGCTGTCTCTGTAGATAAAAACTGAAGATTTATATGTAATTATCCTGCAGCATGAAAACACCTACCTTGTATCTTGTGATCCAAACTATGTGGCAATCTGCCATTTCATTTTCATAATGTTGTAAAGTTTGAAAACTTTAGCAAATTCATAGTTGGATTTTTTTTTTTTTAACAGCTTGGTTTTGGTTTTTTTGGGTTTCTTTTTTTTACTGTGGAGTCTCTTTCCAAGGTAAAAATTAGAGCATTATTTTGTTAAGAGAAAGGAACATGGAACTGATTTGATTTCATGCTTAGAAATTTTTTCCTAAAGTAAACCTTGCATAACAGTTTGAACAGTGAAATGTTTCTAAAGATACTCCTTTTTGATGAATCATGTGTTTGTGACTTTCCTTGGATATATTTATTCATGGCTTCCTACTGCCTTTTATCACCTCATCAGTAATCATCTCTTGTACAATGTCATTGCATGAGTGTAGCTGCTCCAGAGATGAATGATGCATTTTCTCTAACATTTATTCTGGTTTTGCTTTCATGGGCCCTACTGGATCCTTGATGAGTTATCATAGTCTCTTTTTATATTTTGCTGGGTGACTGGTGGTTTGGCGATATTTTTCTCTCCCAAGTCCCAGATTTCTAGGACAAACAGAGAACAAAGCTGTTCATTTTTCCTATACAAAACAATGCCACAGACATCCCCCAGTTCAAAAGAAATCCATTAAACTACATTTTACTTTTGGGCTAAACTGTCTGCTGAAATTCTTGCAGATTCTGTTCTTGATCCTGTTCCCTCTGGTATTCACAATGTCTCTGTTTCCTACTGCTTAGTCCCAGGACACCTATAATCACTGCCAGCAGCAAGCACTACAGAGAAACCCTTTTTGTCTGTTATCTACTTCAGATCCCAACTCCAGGGCTTTAAATCGAGAAAATATCTTCTGACCTTACCTCATTTTTTTCTCACTGAATCCCGTGCATTCTTTTTACTTTGCTGCATTCTGCAAACTTTTTTCATGACCTCAAGAATTTACAGCAGCTCCTAACAGCTACATAATCCCCCCCCCTCCACCCGTTTTTCGACACTCTGTGTAAAACATTTCTTGGCAACTTACCTTGGCATGCAGTAAAATCGTGTTTGTTTGGATCTGAAGCGTGTGGTACATAACAAATGTCTGACAAAAATGTCTTTTACCAGGATCTGAAATATCAGTGCAGTCATGTTCCTTCCCAGAATGTTTAATCCAGTGACTTTCAGATATCTGAAAGCCAGAAAACAAGAAGTTGATGCATATGTAACTTAAATTTGTGAATATCTAGAAACAGAATGTTAAAATATGAGAGTGAAATATTGACTGTATTCTTCTTCCCTTGCTGGCAAAAATCCACATGAATTTCAACTGGATTCACTGTGCTAAGTGCAGGGATATTGAATAGTGAAGGGATTAGCTTGAGAAGCTTGGCAGTGTAAGGAGATCTGTGTCTGAGCCTGTACTGGCTTTATTCAAGGAAAGAGATATGTATGTGTGTCTTAATCCAGTATCAGTGCAAAAAAATCAAGCCATCTCATGACATAGATCTTTCAGTGCTGTGAGACTGAAACATCCAGCAGAAAAATCAACTTAATTTATGGAAATATATAAAGGGATGGTATAGCATTGCCTATTTGGGGTTACTTCCTTGTTGCAACCCACTGTTACATCTGTTGGGGATAGCTTCAACCCACTGTGGTTCATTTAGCCACACTTATACCTGTGAAAAGGTTAAAAAAAAATTGTTAGATATCATTCTGGTTCTTCTCAAATCGACCTTGCTGGCCAAGACTTGGTGTGTGTCTGTATAACTGCAGACTTCTAAAGACGTTGCTCAAAGGTGGCAGATTAACATCTCCATGCCCTACGGTTTGGAATTTTCTGATTTTAAAATGTTACATTTCACTGACCCTAATTCTTAGGTAGGGCACAAATACATGGGCAACTTTAACTCAAATTTAATGAAAGACTTTCTTTTGTCAGAGAATGTCTGCACTGAATTGAGTGTCCTTTTAAAAGACAAACATGGCACCTGTTTAATAAAAATTGAGGTTGAGCCTGCCTGTGAATCCATCTGCACCAGAAATGTGGTTAGGTAACTGCTGCCATTCTTTCCACCATTCAGAAAAATCTTTCCATTGGGAAATCTAACCACAAATTTACCCATGAGCAGAACTGTGAGTAGATTTCAGTCATTGCCCAATACTACTGTTGATAAATTTCATAATGATTTATTCTCATCTTATTATTGCATCTGCATGCTTAAAAGATCAAGATGTACAGTAATGGGAAATTTGGATAGTATCAGAAGGGTCGTGTGACAGTAATCAACTTTATTCCTGTGTCATAGATTATATAGACATTAATTACCAGTTTCAGGGAAAATATGGACTAGTATTAATTTACAACACATAAACTCTATCCAAATTCCCAGACAGTACTAACTTATCTTTATCAGATACATTTATGATATTTTTTATCTATATTTACTATACCTATATTTACTCAGAATATCAGATGGAAAAGCCATGAGATTTCACAGTTTGTCCAAAAGAGAAGGTCCCATTTGTGGAATGTTCTTTTTTCCTTGAATTTAAGGGGTCTCTGATGCAGACATTAAAGCAGACCCCTGGGGAGTATCTTACAGTCTTGTCTAGATCATCTGTCTCACAAACAGCTCTTATCAGTTTGTTTCAGGGGTCAGCTTTTAATTTTTAAGGTATTGCAAGCACATGTTTTGCATAAGCCGAAATCTGCAAAAATAGTCAGAAAAATACAACCTGAGACCCTTGTAAAACAGTATTTTCCTAAATTGTGGACCTCAGAGCTAAAATGTCCCTACCTGAATTTTTTGGTCAAAATACAACCAAATATAACATGTGAAACCTTGTACTTTGACGTGCAAAGCAGGAGAAAGTCCAAGGGTCTAAGTAACAAGATATGTTAGTATGGGTTAAACAATGCTCAGATAAGGAAGTAACCAAACTGGGTCTCTCAAAACACATTTGGTTATTCCTGCATGGTATTGCATCATGCACATAAATCTATCAAAATGTCTTCAGGGGAGAAAGCCTCTTTATGCATGCTCTGTGGCATATTTCCAGTGGTCCTAGAAAATGGGTTGTCATCCATGTCTAACCACATTTAGATGTAAGAGCAGAAGATTTTTTTTTAAAAAAGAGTGTACTATTATACTAAGTCTCTCATAAAATATCAGATGAATTATGCCTCTAGTCATTAAGCTGTGCAAAGGACCCAGGGAAAAATATAAGAATAAGCTTGGGAAATATCCTTGCTTTATTCATAATGCTTCTATTTATCCGCCATGATTTTTGGTTTTTTTCAGAGAGATGTATGAAAAGTACAGATGTACAGGAACTGCAAGCGATTAAGAAACTGCAGGGAGTGCAAGATTGAAGGGATAAGTAACCTTCATGCTGCCAAAGGTTCTGACCTGACAAAACCCTGAAACTTCTATTACTCTTGTCACTCAAATCCACATGCAACCTTTGGCCAGGTTCTTTCATTCCTATCTTGTCAGCTTAGCCTCTTGTACTGTGTTAAGGAGGCTTTCAATCTTTTTAATAACAACTGTTTTATCAAGCAAAAAAGAGATTAGTTTTCAAAACCTTGGACCAAAATTAATCCAACATTCATAATGATGAAATTCAACTCGAACCAAGACATAGTTTGTAAATGATGCAAACTGTGCTCACACAAACTGACCATCACAACAACTTTCACACTGTTTCTGGAATTGAACCACATTTTTCCTTGTGATTTCCACAGAAATCTTTATATGGAAGCCCCAAGCAACATGATGTAATGTTTTCAGATGATTTCAAAAGCTTGCAAGTCTAGCTTTTCTTATTCCCCCGTTTTTTTTTTTTAAGCAGAATATTCAACTATTAATTAGAAACTGCCAAGTCATAAACTTTAATGACACTTCCCCTCAATTTATAAAGCTGGATTATAATGGCAGTGATACCACCAATATTTGACTACTATTAATCCAAATTCTACTACCCAGGATCAAGGAACACATTTCAGTTGAAAGTATGATGTTCAAAAAATCAAGACCATTGTTCACGTCCTTCAATTACTACGATACCCACACTTTGGACAGTCTTGTTTTCTGATTTGCTCCCTTGCCTCAGATTAGGCTGTTGATTGTAAATGTTGGTTCATGAATGGCTTACTGCAATACTTTGAGTTTATTGGAAGAATCCTTCAATTCAAAAAACCCAGCAAATCACATTTCTCTTTGCACCCTGTTATCCTGCTAATCCTGATGGCCTTGATTGTTGTGTAACTCAAACCTTTCCCTGTTGAGCCATTCCTCTAGATACCATCTATAAACTTGCTTGTTTTTCTACAGGTATCTAATGAAGTCCCTGTAGTCTCCAGTACTGTCAGCAGGAGACCCACACTTCACCTCACAGACAGCCTTGAAATTCTCCGTCAAAATACAGAGAAATTTGTTATTCTGAATCTGGTTATCCAAACTGGAATTTAAATAAGATGATATATCAAAATATGTTACACTAATCATAGTGAGTATCTATGTCTGTCTAGTGTGTATCATATCTACATAGAAAAGTTTAGTGGCACCTCTCTGAGCTCTAACATCTTTCTTATACTTTAAAAGGATACTGCAATAATCCAGTGGGAAACTCAGTTTTGAACTGTATTATTTACTTTTGCCTGAGAAGGGAAATTAAGAACAAAAAAAGGAATTAAAAATATTATTCTAGGTAAAACTCTTGATATAATTCTTAATTTTAAATTATACCATGAAAATGCATAGACTGGGAGATAGCCTAGAATACTTTGCTACTTGAAAGATGTCCTAGTCTTCACTTGTGAGAGATAATAATAACAACAGTAACAATATTTTGATAAAAATTATTTCGACAACAAAGTCCCCAATAGGTTTGGCTTTCATATCTCCTATGGAAGCCAGTGATATTGCCAAGAGATCAGGCTGCTTTGATTGAAAAGGGAATTTTAGGGCAGCCTGCTATACACTGGCTGTGACTGCTAACTAGGTTAATTTCATACTGGTCCCCTAGGAAACTCATGATTGAAACAGGCACTGACTCCACTATATTTTTTGTTGCCAGTATAGAAATCCTCGTAAGCATCAAAGTTACTCTTTCTATTGCTAAGGAATTTCTGTGAGGGAAAAGCCCCCAACAAACAACCCACTAAAAGAAAAAACCAAAAAAAAAAAACCACCAAAAACCCTCAAACAAACAAACAAACAACCACAAAAACCCAAAACAAAAACCCAAAACAACAACAACAACAAAACCCACAAAAACAAAAACAAAACAAAAATAAAAAAAAAAAAAAAACAAAAAAACCCAAGAAAACAAAACAAAACAAAAACCCAAGACCAAAACAACCACACACAAGAGAAAACTTCAAAACTTCATGTTTCTCTGGAGGGACTTCTTTTCTCCGTACTTATGCTCTTAATAGAGCATATAGAGTTCTGTCAAAGAATACAGCTTTATCAGCAGTAAATTGACACTATTACAATCCCTCCCACTCACTAAGAGAGGGGATGCTATGGAAATGGAAATGTAAATGTCTTCCAACTATTCCAGACCATCTCAATGGAAAACTTATTTAATATTTTCCCTGTAAAATATTTATTCACCTGTGTAAACATGTAATGTTTTTCCTGTTAGATGCAATGTTTTCATATGAAAGAAAAAGCCACCAAACCTTTCTAGAGGAATGGATGTATTTCTGTATAAGAGCAGGTAGACACAAAACCCAATTGCTTAGAAATTTTGCAGTACCATGTAATCTCTATAAGAATATGGAATTCTCCATCCAGAATTGGAAAACAGAAGAATGACTTTCATGATGGCAAAAGGCTAAATATTCTATGAGGCAGTTTCTCCTCTGGAATTATACCTGCCTGTTTGAAGTGGTTGCCTGTCTTGTTGGTTTACAGAATTTCTGTTCATCTGCAGTAGCTGCTCTAAAATAGCATTGATGTCTAATCACTGCAGCATGATTTCTCTTACTCATTCAAGCATATGCTTCCTAGAGTCTCATATGTGGAAAAAACATAAGGATTTCCCTTCTCTTTTACTTGTATATCTCCCCTTTGATCTGCTTCTGAGCTCTACACATAGAGGTTCCAGGGTTACCTAAAAGCTTACTGCATTCATTTCTTTGACAGTATTTTCATAGAACAGTGAGATTATGAAAGATTGATGAAGTACATAAAGCTACATTGCAAAGGGGACCTTATCACTGTAACTTAATATTTGAAATAGTAATATTTTCACTGTAAAGAAATGTTCTCATAATCATCATAAGTTCGTATATGAGTCTTTTTTGATGCAACAAGAATTTCTTGCTCTGTTTGCAGCAGTTATATGATTTCATAATTCAAATTGGCAGATTCAAAACTGTAGAAAATTATATCCGAATATATGTATGCTCATATATGTATGAATGTGTGTAGGTAAATATATAACAAAAAAAATAAAGACCCTGCAACATAAAAACTAGGTAATACTTGTAAATCATGTTCTGGTTGAATATTTTTAGGGGAAAAATGAAAAAGCATCACTTGGAATGGAAATAGATCTTTTTATAATATGCACTCTTTATTCATAGAAATGTCATAATAGACAGAACAGTAATACCAGCATGATAAGAGCAAATTATATTTAGGAGCAAGTCTGACCTTATTTGTCACAGGCTCATTTTTTGCTTTCAGTTTTGCTAATAATAATTTTCAGAAAAACAGAGGAAAAATTGATGTTGTAGTTTATCAAAAGCTAGGGAACTGAATATTTTAAAAGTAGCTATTATTTCTTATTGAAACTCCCTGTGTGTCCAGTTTTGGAAATATGTGACAGAACCAAAGGTTTTTAAAGCAGGCACTGCTCTTTTGTAACAGGTACACACACCCCCACTCCCACACCCCAAGACAACAGGCAGAGCTATGGACTCCATGTCTTTCAGCTGTTTAACTGGCTCTTTAACTCAGGGCTAGGGCTGTAAACTTCCTTCTGAAGAGAGGCATTGCAAATTATGCTCCCCCCCTTGCCTGTCCTTTTCCTTGGAAGGAGAAGAAAACACCTATCAGCCAACTTTTGTTCATAGCTATGCTTGTGAAGCACATGTATTTCAGTGTGTTGTAGAGATGGAGCAATCTGTCAAGGACAGAAAGAAATTATTAGAATTCAGTTAAGGGTAACTTAATTCAAGTAAGGATAATTGTCTGTTTAACATAGGACCTGGGAGAAAACTGTTTTGGATCAGTCTGTTTTTCCTTGGATATGTTAGGCTAATCTGCATGATAGGAAGTTGAAGAATGGTGGTCATACATAGGTTATATGGGTATGAAAAAAAATGCTTTAAAAAGAAGTGGGAATGTCAGGTATTCAGAGAAAACTCCTAAAAAATTTAAGAAAATAAAGATCCCAGGAAAGGTTTAACCATCCTGAACTTAGAAGATGAAGAAACTCAGCATAAGCTATGCCACCCAGCCATGTGATGGATTCTTGACAAAGTATTGAACATTGGGAGGTTGTGTATAATCAGCCTGAAAAGGCATCCTTAGATTAAAGAATCTGTCTGGTATTTACTGAAAATGTGGAGACTTTTCTGAACTCACCTGCCCTTTGTACATGCCAGGTGATTGTCTAAAACATCAATATCTCCATGCAGTTGCTTCTCTTCATATAAATGACATACAAATTCTTGCTAGAGAGAAGGACTGAATGTTCTGCAACTAAAATTTACCCTTGTGAAGAACCACAGTAAAGGTGAATTCTCTTCTTCAGTTCTTATCTATATCTATGTGGAAAATTAATTGCAACAGGAGATGTGCAGACAGACCTTTTCTGCTCGTACAATTGTCTCATGTTTTGGGTATGAATTTGAGAGAAAAGGCAATAAGACTAAAAACATATCTATAAATAGAGCATGAACAGGTCTCACCTTGGAAAAGAAAAACATTTCCATAAGAAAAAACCTGGAATGTGTGTTATTTGAAATTATTTTGATTGACTTGAACTTGGCAATAAACTGTTTCCTCAGAATGATCCTCTTCTGATCTGCCGAGTGCCCAAAAGTTTAGATCTGAATTCATGACAGTGCACAAGCTTCTTGGAAGAGAAAAAAATTTATTCTCTTTTTTTGCTTTCTCTAACTCTAGTGTTGATGTCATATGTACTGACACAGTACTAATAATGTCACAAAAAACACCCAAAACTATAGCATTCTGTAATAACCTCAAGACAGAGAAGTTCCAGAAAGAACAATGTTAAATAGGCCAGGCTTCTACTGACAAAACTTACAACCAAAATTGCTGTGGAAAGCATTTTGTCTCATTAGAAAGTAAAGTGAAAGACATTTGTTAAGATGAAAAATAATCTTTCCTACTTAATAAAAACCAAATATAATAGTTGCCATATCAACAGAGACACTCCAAGAATGAAATTACTACATTTTTCATATTTCTAATTCTAACATAAACATAACTTTTCTTTTATAAAATGCAAATCACTGTACATTTTCCACATTTCATGCTGGATACAGACAATAATAATGGCCTGGAATAAAATATCTCTTACATTCAGTGCTTAAGAATAAAAGGATAATGTTCATTAACTCTACTGAATAGTCTTCTGCATCTAAATCTGCACTTAGTCCTGATACCTTTATTTTTCTCCATTAATATATGAGTATGCTTTCACTGAACCACATCCAACTCCTGTATTTTTAAGTTGGACTTGTGCTACTAAACATAGAAAGTTCAAGTTTGCCACTTTACTGTCTAATGCAAAAATATTCAAGAAAAGGCTTATTTATGCACCTCATTTCACATCAGCCTCAATGCTAAGCAAAAAATAGCAAGAAGAAAAAACATATAATAAAGGCACATGGAAAAAAAAACCACTTTTCTGTCCAAACGTTGCAAGGTGATATTTCTGACTGGTGAACAGCTGACAGTGAAATACCTCACAGTGTTTTCATTAGGAATATGCAAATTGTTAATACAAAAATGTTCCAGGCCATTAAGCATGCTAAAGTCAACAATGATTTTATTAAATCATCCCAAAAACTGACAGGAAGGTTATGCAGTGTCTGAAGGACAAATCTTATGTGCTTACAATGGCTGAGCACTGTCATGAGCAAACTATGCTGGAAATGGACTTCTCAGTTAACACAAAAACTGGAAATGCTACAGCCTTAACTGAGAAAATCATGCAGAAAATTCCTATGAACGTATACACTGCAATATTTTGGCTGCAACTGGCTTTGAACCTTAATTACATCTTTACAAACCATTCCTTGCCGTCAGATTTAAGTGTTCTGATTTTTTCCAAGGGTAGGAAAAACAGCATGATCTGCAAGGAAACTGAAAAACTATTTCACTAACTCATGACCTGTTAGATATTGATAGTATTTCATGTGTTCCCATTCCATTCAAATCATCACACTCTACCAAAAACTAGTTTTTTACAAGTTTTTTACAGTTTTTACATTCAAATCATCACACTCCACCAAAACCAAAAACTTGTTTTCTTCTGTAATTACTAACTACCCTTGGAACAGCAGGAGCTTTGCAATAAGTGTACATTGCAGAGAGGTAGGCAGGGATGCAGTGTGCAAACTCTCTTCCTTCCTTGCTGGTGCTTGCACTAGAAGAAGGTTGTTCAATCAGTAGCCCCAGCTGATTGTTTTGGTGCTTTTTCAGGCTTTTCTTTTATAAACTGATAACTAGTTGATTGCTTCTCAGTTAAAGGCTTGTGTGATAAAATAATGGCCAACAGACTGTGACAAGTTAGCTGTCTCAGAAGTGAAGTGAAAGCTGATCAACCTTCCATCATTATTTTTTCGGGACAGTGCTGTAGGCCAAAGAGGAGGCAGAAACATGTATGGCAGAAATACCAGTAGCACATCATTGTAGCTGAGTTAGACACTCTAAACCATCTTTAGAACTGATGGATGAAACTAGACACCTCAAGGACAACTCACTGGAGCAATTTTGGATCACTATATTAAGGTGAGCTGAACCTTTCCTGTAGTATCTATTTTTCCATGTTGATTAGATGACATAGCTAAGGTAGATAGCTAAGACTAAATTTAGTGTCTAGTTTTCAAACAATTTTTTTGAAAAAATACACACAATCCTAAAGAGCATCCTGGAATATACTAAATAATTTTTTGTTTTGATAAAAACATGCCAAGCACATGCTTTGGAAATAACATATCTGAAGGTAAAGCAATCAGAATTTGAAACACAAAAAAATCTTAATTTGATTTGCCACTTGTCCTAAGCAGTTTTTTACCTCATTATGCCATACACCCTTCTCCGCTTTTTACAGTTTTGGAGGTTTTTATGTGTTTGTATTGTATTTATGTGTTTGTATTTTCAGAAATTAACAAAACAGTTGCTATCTGCACATACTACTTCTACACATTAGTATATTTATGTTCCCTGCTTTGCTCTATACCAAACTCAGATTGTCAGGAACTGACCACAAAAACCTCCCTAGATCCCTTTCCATGTGGAAAGAGTTACACTGATGCATGCAATTGTATCTATAGCTAAGACTGGTTTTTCTTTCTATGTGTATTTCTGTGCTATTATCAGTCTTGAATTTCATCTGCAGTTTTTCAATATTCATTCACCTACAAGTGTGAGCTTTTGTTCTGTGGAAATACATCACAAAAAAAAATTAAAAAATGGTTTTGAATTGTTTATTCAAATTCAATACTATGTAAACATTTATTTCTTAGATGTTTCTATCCAAGCACCTGTCCCTTAGTTTGATTTTTGTTTGTTTGTTTGGTTTGGTTTTCTGGTTTTGTTTGGTTTTGTTTGTTTCTTTAATTACCCATCTGGCATAATGCTATTTTTATGATTACCAAGCTCCATTACCATATTACAAAATATACTGAGAAAAAGCTAGACCGTAAAAATATAGAGCTTAACATGAAGTTTTACACTCACCAATTTTACAATTTATAATTATTTCATTAATATAGTTTATAGTCATAGAAACTACAACCTTGGGAATTGATATTGTTATTTTTTAATCAGAAAATCAGGCACTTCTTGGATATAAATTACTGTTTTTATAATTTTCAAAATTTATTCAATAAATGTGGGTTCATCTGTTACTGATCCCAAACACTTGTTCCTTAAAAATGAAATTCAAATTTAAATTACAAAATAAGGAAGTTCTAGAAGATAATGGTAAATTTATAATCTCTGAGGCAAAAATCAAGACTATTTCTAGAATATAGTTATCTTACTGAAGAAACAAATAAAAGCTTTGCATTACATTTCTGAAGTGAAGATGGCCACTCCTTTTTTTACTGAGAGACATCCATTGAAATGCTTTCCTTGGATATGACCATAAACTATAAAAAAAGCCTGTCATGTGTGATGGATTGTTTAGCAGATTTACCAGCTAACAAAAGAATGCTACAAGAATCTAGCCACATCAGCAGGAAAAATACCAGTTATTTTACCACAATTACTTGAAAATTAGGCATGAAACATTTATGCCATCATGGAAAATATCTGCATTCAGATATTCATTCTCAGTAACTTGGAAATACGGCAGTTACTTAAATAAACTACAGCTACTGCATAACCATGCTTATTTACACAGTTATTCATAACACCAATTTTACTTCATTGTTGTTTCTCAAAATGGGATTTCTGCTCTAAAATGCAGAATGAGACCAGCATTTTAATTTCTGCTCTAAATAACACAGAGGAGGACAACATTCAATGTGCCTCTCAGAGAAACATTTCTCTGATGTTGAGCTGTCCCTTTTCTTTTTATTCCTCTCTCACAAAAATGATTCACACTTGCCTTGATGAGGGATTCACAGTCTCCCAAACACCCTGAATCAATCTGTTGCATGAAGCGTGTTCTTTCCTTGGTGAAGAGGATTAATGCAAAGCAAATGTCGTCACCAGAGCTTACAGCAATCCCTTCCAGTCCTTATCAGTGCATTTTGCCCTTCTCACTTCATCCACAATCATATTTATATACTTCATCTGAACATGTTGTCTGCCTTTTAAGATGCAAGGATAGAGAAAGTTTTTTCCAGTTTCACTGTCAAATAATACCACCTGTAGAGAGTGCCTGAATACAGTACAGGGCAGTGTCTCTAGCTATCTGAAAATATCACATAAGCCCAACAAAAAAAAAAAAACCAAAAAACAAAACAACTGTGGCAGCAAAGCAAGCTGTTTAGTTCCAAGATGGATTTCTTTCATATAAAATAAAAAAACCCTGTGGTTTTATAGCACATAGGGTCAATATTTGTCACTGTCGAATGAGGTAGAGAACTGCAGACAGTTGAGGAAATTAATTTTGTTTCCTCAGCATTTAGATCTCCAGGACAGCAACTCACAAAACAGTAGCAAGCAGAGTCTGGACAAAATCCATACTCTTAATAAATTACTTGACTGGGTAGCTAAGGCTGATCAACATCATCTCATCTATGCAGATCAGAGATCTTTTTAAGCAAGACATTTAAAAAACCTTTTAGTACAGTATATGCAAATATAGTCTACTTGAGTTTATTGGGATTTGTGCTTGTAAATGGCCATTGGAAGATGCAGCACAACATCTCCTCTCCTGGTCACGAAGGAGTTGTGGATTTCTCAGGCTCATCAGTACGGGATTGCAGCCCTTTGGGCTTTGCTCTGAAAGAGAAGTCCTTACGGTACAAAAGCCCTTATGACAGATTTGTTCTCAGATCTTCATCTTTAGATGGTAATGCAGAGCACAGAGCTGTCATTCAAGCTTTTCCCACTGTCATCTTTGCTAGTAAATAATGTACTTGATTCAGTTCCCTTGCAGCTTTATACGGTTGTCAATGCACTAAAAAATAATAGGTTAGTGCTCCTGCCAGAAGTGAGAGAGTTATGGTGGGGGGATCATCAAAGAAATCAAGTGTGTTACAGTTACCTCTTATCCCTCCTTCCCAACCTGGGATCTTGATTTCTCTGCAAACATTTCTTACAGATTTGCTTATCCCCTTGAAAAATTAGGAATAATATTTCTCAGAGAGACACTATAAAGCCATGTCTAAAACCAGCAGGCCGACGATTTACTTTTCAATGACAAAAGGCTTGATCAGCTCTTCTTCACTTCAGGCCATTATTCTGTGAAGTACCTCTCATTCTAAGTCCCAAAAATCATACTGGAACTGAAAGGTAAAAGCACTGCATGGAGAATGTCCTGCCAGTTCAGCCCTTTACAGATCCACATTTCTACTGCAGTCCATGCACTTGGCTGAGGATGTAGTCACAGCATTACATTTGTCTTGTTGAAATACTGTAAATGTGTAACACGATGATCACCTATAATGTGTGTGACATGATGATTACTTTTGAAAAGTGATTTAACATGCCTTTAAATAAATACATCACAACAGCATCAGCATGGAGTGTTGTGAGGAAAATTACAATAAGAGAGATTTTTTAAAGAGGCAACAACAGCGTTCTGTATTTAAAAGCACTATTACAACTCAATTTAAACTAATATAATTACAATTAATTTAAACTAATAGAATTTTTTTTTCTTTATGTATCATATTATTAGTTTCAGAAACCTGCCAACTGCAAAATCTCTTGTCATTTCTGGTGCCCTTAAAAAGGGACTACAGTAATTTTTAGCCAAAGGCCCACAAATGATACTCATAGTAGGAATTTGAGTAAATTTGAAAACTACAAAATTATCATTTAGGATTAAGTGATAATATAAAAAAATCTATAAAGAATTAAACAAACAGCCATATTTCCATGCTTATATTTTGAATGTATCTACATATTTCTCATTTTATTGTACTTTATATATATACACTGTCTCAAAATGTTTCAAAAGATGATGTCCACTTTAATAAATTTTAAGAGAAATAAATTTGGATAGTAGGGTTGTCTAGAGTTGGATCAGTTTCTCTTTAAAATTCAAGAAGCTGTTCTGTTTTACTGACTTGTCTCTAGACTAATTTATTACTTGGAACAGCTATTTAAAACAAATACCTGAAAAAAAAGTGATACCATAGGAGTGACATCAATAGTCCTTCCAAAGATCTATTGTGGGCTGAGGATGAAGGTGTCATTGCAAGCTGTTGTATTTATGAAAGTCCTGTTTAAAGCTTCTCTTTACCCACTTCTGTAGTTCTGGGTTTATAACACATTCATAGTTCTCTCTTAGCACCTCTCTGATCTGATTTCCTCTTCTAATTTCCATTTCTGCTCTGGAGTCCCTGCAGCATTCCCATTCTAAGGAAATCAACTAAACACATATGTGTAGTAGAGGGTAAGAGAATAGTTTACTTCAGCTGTGAAGGGGAAAACCAAGCCTTTTGTGCTACCTTTGCCCAGTCCTTGTTATTGGAACCAGCCTGATGTTATCTGCTTCTATCTCCTTACCTAATTCATGTTTGAACATTTTTTGGATTAGGGGAAAATGACCCCAGCAGTAAAACCTTATCTCATTTGACTATGTCTACACTGCTGAATAAAGTAGGACTAGAGAGCAAGCTCAAACCCTGAAGTCAGACATTCATACTGCTTAATAATTTACATACTCTCTGGCATGGTTTTCACGTGTACTCTCCAACTCTTCTGGAAAATGCTTGGGATTGCAAGAACCAAGGGCCATTCCCCCACCCAGAGCTCTCTCCACCCTGCAATCCCCTGCTAACCTGCTATCACCTCCAGCTCTATTCCAGCAAGTCTTCCACATTCAATACACCCACAAATCCTGTCTATGACACCTCAGAACCTGTAACAGATGCCCTCAGTAACAAGCTCTGAAAACAACATTCTGGGCTTCAATATTCTTTCATTATTTCTATTAACTGACATATAAGGAAAATGGAAAGTCATTACTATATCTTTGGATCCAAGGATACTGTCCCAGGCACAGACCCAAGTCTAAGAATATTATGTGGCTGTGGCCAGCCTGTGTCAGCTGTCCTTAGACCTGAAGAGAGTTCCCTGGCTGTTACAAGTAGGAGATGTCACCAGCTGTTGCAGGGATGAAGATGCAGGTCAATGTTACTGCTGATACAGAAAGTCACTAAACTTGTCAAGGCTTAACTATTTATGGGTCACACATTCTTAGTATGAAGACCTGGAGGGAAATAGAGTTTATATGAAGGATTTGACCAATCAGTTTTCCTTTTTATTTATTTATTTATTTATTTAGTTAGTTAGTTAAAATCTAAAGACACTTCACTAAGCATTTTGGATTCAGGAGCTAAATTCTTTCCTTGGGCTAAACACATAAACAATCAAGAAAGTCTCAACTTTTTTAAAGTACATCTAATGCTGCCCTTTGAATGTAGCTCACTATACAAATATGTTGCAGAGAATTATGTCTTTCAGTTCAACTTCAACAAGCTTAAATCAACAGTTTTCATATCTCAAGTAAACTGCCTCCCAATAAAACTATAACTTAGCTGGGGCTGACAGTGATATCCAAAGTATCCAGCTAAAAATGTTAGTTTTGGATAGGCTTCATAGTGGGTGAATGATGTTGTTGGCATAATTATTTTGTTTTAATCCTACACTAAATATGATGTGCATAAACTATCTAGGGAGAGATGAAACCTATGTATATTGCCTTCCACCAGGAAGCTCCAACCTCTAAGCAGTGTGACAAGTGAATGAACCCCAGTAATCACATTTTTTCCGGGCAATGGTTTCTGAAGGAAGCAGTTTTGTCTTCTCATAGATTGAACTCTCTCTTGCCAGTTCATGAGACTGTCCAACAAGCAGTTTCTAGATTGGATCTTTTGGGAAATGGTCTTTAGGTTTCTAAAACATAATGGAGTTCAAATGTACAGAAGGCAGTGTTTTTCAAGACAAAATAATTCTGCAATCGTATACATTACTACAAAACTCTAGAAAGAAAAAGAGGGGCTCATTACATACAAACATCTCCAGATTCAGAATAGGAGAAGAGTATGTGTCCTTTGAAACATTTTGATCAGTTTCAGGTATGGAAAGCATAGAACCGAAAATGCAATCTATGTGCATCACAGAAAATCACTTTTAAAGGTCTTAGCAAAAGACATTGCTCCATAAAAATAATATAAAGGCTACTATCTGAATTAGAATAGCTGTAGGGGAAGGAGTTAAGAATTATATTCTTTTTTGCGTAGGAAGTTGAAGAGGAAAAAAAAGCAGGGAGAGAATCTGCCTGGCCTCTGCAAATGGAGCAAGAAATGATCTGCTTTGGAGAGGATAACTACCTGTCTTTTGGCAAAATTCTTATGGTGTATTTCAAAAATTGTTCTCTGCATGAGACATCCCAAGATAATTGTTAAATCAATGGTTGCCTACTGTTGTGAATGGCCTCAATTAAGAACCAAGGTAAACTTCATAGATTGATGAAAATACTTGTGTTAATACACTTCTTAATGGACAGCTTTATCTAACTGCATAGTGCAGAGAAAGAAAATATTTCACTCATAAATTTACATCATGAGTTCTTTGAATGGATAAGTTTTATCCTTTCTAGAGTCAATACATAGCTAATAGCTAATAGGTCAATAACTACAGGGAACAACTTGAAGCCTGAATAAAAAAAATGAAGACATATATTCAAAAAGTTAAAAATAAGGTAAAGATAAATATGTGAGTAAGGAAAGTAAACAGAAACCTTAGATGTGGCTAATACTGTATCACATTTCAGTAGAAAGAGATCATAACACTTATCAGATAAGAGGTGCTCTAAAATGCATCTATTTGGAGTGAGGAGCTTTGGGAAGAAAATATTGAGGAACTCTGGGAAGAAAAGTTCATTTTAATGTAGATGTCCAAATCTTAAAAATGATTGAAACAACATAGTCCAAAATAGCAGAAAATTGAACTTGCTTGCCAAAAATGTCCTTTGAAATCCCCTTTTTGAGACTGACAGAAGGAAACCTCCAATAACACTGTGCATGCACACTTCCTTTACAAGAAATTTTAGGGTCTCAGTAAGACACTTTCATGACTTCCCTAGAAACATCAAAACTGCATAATCAAGAGTAACTTTAGTTTAAACAAATACAGTTCATATCGTTCATGTTCCTTCTTTCAAAAAAAAAAAAAGTGTTTATATAGCACTAATAGGTTAAAATGGACTCTTGTTTCCTCTTACTAATTTGGATTTAACTTAGGCTCTAATCTCATCCACAAACTGAAACCATCAAATTATGAAAACTCATTTATTCTTAATTTTCTGGGTGGAAGTGTACATGTGAAGGTGGGACAGAGAGAAAGAAGACTTTTGTATTAAGGAGGTAGAATAATAACATGGCAGGAAATAAGATCTGATGTAATTCTGATTGATGTTCCTTTCTTCTATCTACAAAATACTGAGATACATGACAAAGAAAACAGAATCTGTCCAATAGAGTTAAGGAAGTCACTACACCCCATAAACAAAGGAATAGCAGGAGCTGCTGCAGTATTTGCAAATTGCCCTTTTCATACAGTCATATTCCAGATTTGCAATGCATCAGTATCTTCCTTTTTTTTTTTCCTGAATCTGCATTTAAGCTTTTAGATTTTCAAAGTCAAATGTATTTATTCTGTAAGTCCAACACTTGGTGCATTTGACAAACTAGAAATAGTTTTTCCCCCCTTTCCTGTAACTGCAGTAATTTAGTAACAAGATGCAAGATGAAACTTACTCCATATCAAACACCCTTATTGTGCTAAGTGTTCCCAATGGCATCTTTTATTTCTGCTCCATCTTCATCCACTGAAGGGCTGCAGCTAAGGCTGATGTCAGATGAGGAGACATGAGTAGAGATGATGGTGATGATGATGAAGATGATGATGACAATTTGATAAAATATAAATTATTCCACAAAATGCATTTTCAGTCCCTTCAAAATGATGTGAGCACAAGCCAAATGTGCTCATTATAGGAATTTTCAAAATTTCATTACATACACACAAAATGTAGGACTATCATTATGCCTGTTTAATCTATTGGTCCTGACATTCATAAAAAATATGGCAGTACATGAGTCAATTCCCAGCTTTCTCACAGATCCTAGGTTAGCATTTTAACTTCAGGGTACAGAGCAGAAAAGAGAGAATTTTTAGCTTTAACTCCATTGTATTTTATTAGCGCTTTTAAATCCAGTGGTTCTTGAAAGGTTTTCTGAATCCCTTATTATCAAGCTATTGCTCTCTCTGACTCAGTGATGTCTCATATAAAATGGAGTATCCCCAGCAGGTGGATATCCTATCCATAAATTTCCCAGCCTTCACAAGCTCCACATCCCACCTGTTATGGTTCTTGCCTGAACTCAGGTTTGTTCTCTTTCTGACTGAGGGTAGGAATGTGAAGCAGTTCAGTTTAAATTATTGATTTCTCCTGGGGCTATAGGTATTCTGACAATAATGCAGAGAAGAGAGGAGATGAGGCTTCTCTTAATTCTGGTAGAACTGTCCTCTTTTCAAAACCCTTCACAACTTGGCATTTAGGATCAGAGAAGTTTAAGATTTAAGATTCCTGTAAGCTGAACTGAAAACTAAATCTAAGGTGCACAGTGCAAATGGATGTTATAACACTCAAACAGAAAGAAAGATTTGGCTTTCTCCAGCAGCTTTGTCTGGATCTGGTCCATCTTCTTTGCTTTTTCTTACCTATGCTTCAAGAAAAAATTGTTTAGACAAGGCCACAAGAGACTTTAGTCTCAAACTAAGTGATTTTTTTTTCATTATTCTCAGAACTAAAGTGGAAAAATAAAACCCCAACTGCAAAACACTTGTTTTTCAGAAGAAAAATTATTTCTATTGCTTAATTTGGAAGCTAAATTAAAAAATCAATTCTTTTCACAGCCATAACATATAATCAGTCTCATTGACATAAATGCACTGAAGTACACAAATTAATTGAAAACTATATTCCTCTGTTATTGCTGAGATCTGTCACAAGTAATTTTAGAATCACTTATTGATCTTTCATTATTAAGACTTAGAAAAGCACTGATTTGCTAATCTGAACACTTCTGAGTTCATTCACAATAAAAATGATTACCATACCTGTAGCAAAATGAAATACTCAGAATAAACACCAATAAGTTATCCCAAATATTACTCTAATATAGAAAGAGATTTCCTCCATCAGATTTTTTTTTTTTTTTGGAGGGAGAGCTGCTTGCTTGGGTGGCTTTTTAAAAATGTTTTTAAGCCACAATACCTTCACCCCTTTTGTTCAGGGTAATGATGGAAATGTACGACAAAAGTACTAAAAAACACACTTTTGTAAGACAAGAAATTAACTATATAGTCATATATGCATAACAAAACATGAGTGTTGGTTTATAAACAAGCAATCAGTCTCATTGTGTTTACTCAAAACATGACTATAATTTTCCAACTTTCTCTCTTTTAAAAATTCTCACTGAGAAATGAATGGAAATTGAATTCATTATATATACATCCAATTTGCCTCATACATCCTTTGAGTGTCATTGCCTTTTTTATCTGACAATTCCATATCACTACAAGAAGACTGGTAGGCAGGGTTTTTAAAGGAATATTACTTCTTTTACTGTATTTTTGTAACTCTGGTTAGCTAATTTTTTATAAAGGCTATAAGAAACTGAGAATATAGCTGTCGTATGTGGGAGAAAAAACTCACTGAACACCAGTATTTCCTATCAAAGCAGAAAATAGCTGAACATGGAGTACTTCTACCTGTGCCTGCTGAGGGCAGGTCTGCAGTAGCTGCATTGCTGGCCTGGGTTCCTTAGCTGTAGCTTTGGGCTCGTCAATTAATAAAACACTCCTGTTCCTGCAAAGATTTATGGGGGTTCACACCATCTGTAAGAAGATGTACAAGTACAATACAAGTACAGCAAAATTGTGCTACTTTTTAGCTTGTACTGGATATTGTACCCTCACTACAGGATCCTTTCAAAGCACACTTTTCAAATGGAGCACGTTAGAAACTTTGGAGTACTTTAGCAACCTGCAGTTAAGTGAAGTTAAAGTGAAACTTTGACCAACAAAGTTTTGTCTTTACATTTAGGTGTATGCATTGGTGGGCAGGCAGGACCAGGCTGAAATTTCTTTCATTGCATTTAAAATAAAATCAGGGAAGATATTGCAATCGTCATATTTTCCATTTTTGTAACTGTTCAATGTTGAAGACTGTAGAAGAAAGTCTATTATCCTGGAAGTTCATAAGTTAGTATGCATAACATGGCTTTTTGGTTTTATTTTCTTCAGTTTAACTAGCAATATGCTTATCTAGTGCAGAAGTATCACCCAAAATTTGAAGTCTGTGACAAGTTATTGTACTATAGGACATAGGATGGATATAACTAACTATTGAGCAGCCAAACATCAGCTAAAGGCATAATGATAAATCTGTTTTGAGTCCACTGATTCCTTTTCACATGAAAAAGGATGGCAATTTGCAAATGAGGGAAAAGTGAGAAATAAAGAAATTTCATTTACCTTTAGATTTTTAAACTGCCCCTGTTTATACTTGTACTAACACACTGGCTTGTCTTTATAGTCAATAGACACAAATGGGTACTTCCAGAACACAATTCCATCGACCCATTTTAGACCTTTTTGATGAAATTAACTGTGTTCCTTCAGATACCTATTTCTAATCACTGAGAATAAGCCAAGATGCTTAGCTCCAATGTAGCTACAACTTTGCAAGTTTCATTTGCTTTTCTGAATCTCACCTAGAGTAAGTGAAATTCAAAATGCCACTGGCAAAGGCTCCTCCCCGTGAAGGAACTCTTTAATGTGGAATGTTTGTGACCTTGCTGACCTTTCCTATGACCTTGCTGCACACACAGAGCACTATAAGCCCTCTGGAAGGGGCTGTTATATTTCACTGTGTCTGTCACCACAACTCATCACTGTTTGAAAGATAAAGGACAGGAAGAGTAGCGTGCAATGAGAGATGACAGGTCCTCTTAGCCATTCCTTTGCCCTCAGCCAAGAGCAGGTATATTTTCTATCAGATTTGTCAAATTGTACTTTTCTATGAAATTATTAAATGGTTTTATGAATTATGACTTTAAAAAAACCCAACAAACAATACCAGGAAACCTAACTCTCTGATATTCAGCTACCCCAGATTTGTGAATAGGTGGGCTCTTAAGAATAAAAATCCTGACAAAGCTGTATTCAAATGTATGGTTATTTTTGGCCATTCTAACTGCAGTAGTGGTAAAATGTTCCTCCATTCCATTTTATGACCATGATGATTTTATATAAAACCTATACCCATTATTCCAGTGATTTCTATGAGACAGAAATATCTGTAGATCTAGATGGTTAATGTGCAGGCTAATGGCAGCTACAGGGTAATAGTCTGTCCTTGATTCACTGACTTCTTTCAAAGATCCAGCTCTCTGTGCAGCCTATTAATCTACTAATGAGTCAAACCATTTCTAAAGTACACAGGCATCAATTCCAGCCTTGCAAGAATTTGTTTGCATCTCACTGGTTTTCTTCAATGTCAAAGCACTATCCACAGCATCAAGCTAGTCTATTTTAAGAAGTGCTTCCAGAAAACATGTCCTTATCAGGAAAGAATTTTTTATTTGATAGGAAAAAAATATACACAGTATACAGCACAGATGAACTAAAATTTAATGAAAAAAATTCTATTCACATTAAAAAAAATCCCAACAATTTGTTTCATATCCAATCCCACATCACAGTTCTACAGGATATTTTCATATTGGAAAATTGAAAAGGTTTAGAGGACTGGTTCTGACATCATTTGTTTTAATAGCTAATCCTGAGTACTACCTACACAGAGTAATGGGGAGGGTTGCAGACAGCTATGGGTTCTCTGCATAGATATTTTTAAATTGTATTTCTTTTCTTCCTTTTTGAGCTATTTAATTGCCTGGTTTTCAATTGCCATATCTTTGTGCCAGGGTCTGCAACTATCCTGTAAAGCAGTATCCTGCAGGATACTGCTTTAGATATATCCTTCATAAATAGAATGGAAAAAAAAAATTTTTCAGACAGCAGAGATAACACAGCTTTCACATTACATCTGAAAAATGCACTTTTCAGAGAGAAACAGGGTTTTCATAAATAGGTTTTTTTTTGTTGAAAGAACAATTAAAGTACACAAGACACAGCAGAGTATCCTAACTAGCCCACACAAAGAGTAAAAACAGTATAGCTGGGATAGCAGATTCTAATTCCCAGCCAAAGAAGGAAAACCAGGATTACCTTTGCATAAACTGTAATGTGCCTGTGAAGTCATGGCCTCAATTTAGTGGCCTCACATTTAAAAAAAAAATAAAATTACTGAGTATATGATGTATTTGAGGGCAAAGATTGTTTATGATGTACCGAGTATACACAAATTTTTAGGACTGTGTACATCTTAAAAGCTAATATTTTTAAGTAATTTGGCTATGATAATTTCTATTTGAAAAGTAGCACAAGGAACTTCAAGGACTTTGTTTCCAGCTAGCTGTTCTAGTTATTTTCTGGGTATGTAAAGTTCTTATATAACTTGTTCATTCTATATTAGAGCAACCAATATCTGAGGTTTAAGTCCTCCTTCTCTTGGCCTCATCTTCATCTATTCAGGCATGCTGGCTGGCTGCCACTGCTCTGCAGCTGTCTAGGCTCTGTCTCTGTAGCTAGGGCAGTAGCCACACTCTGTAACCTTAGTTTGACCATAACTTGGCCTGTGTCCTTTGCTATTGCTTTCTGATCTTATTTTATGGTTGGATTCCAACCTACTCCATAGTATATTAGCTGGAGATCTTCAGATTAACCCAATGCTCTAAAAAACCCTGTGATGTCAGTGCTATGAGAAGCAAAAATCTCTAGGATAAGGGATGAATGACTCCACAGTAGACAGAATCACTACAAAGGAAACAAAAAACTATGTTTAAAGCAAAGTATTTTATTCACATGGCCATTCTAAGGTAAGTAAGACATTTGGACACAAAATTCAGAATAATCTTTTGCATCAATAAATGCAGTGTCAGATTACCAACTCAAGTGTCAGGTTACCAACTCAAATAATCCTGTTAAAATGTTAAATGCATTGAATAAGCCTGAGAGAATTTTTCAGAACAAAAGCACACAAAGATATCCAAGATTGCTTTACCTGGCCAATAGCTTTGGGTACTGTTGTATGATGTGCACGAGTCACAGCAAACGACAAGCGAAGATCCAGCAATTTAATGGAATCCTGATTTGTTTTTGGGAGAAACTCAAGAAAGTTCTTTTCACTATTTTTGTCAGGAACTTAGTGATTAAAATATATTTTGAAATGTATTTTTCCAGTTTCTGGGAATTTCATCCTGTAGAGAACTGCAAGACAGAAACTGACAGTACATTTCACATGATGCCATAATTTTTGTCTGTGTTCAGATGGAGCTTAGAGAACAACTCAGTTCCCTCTGAAACATCTGCAAAGCAGTTCATCAGCAGACAAGGCACCAAGAAGGGTCCACAGATTGCATTGACTCTTGTCTAGAACAAGAGTTTATACATACAGTTTACACCTGAGCCCTTCCATACAGATACCTAAGATGTCTCAATCTGCACCTGTCTCACCCTAGACCACAATAAATTATTGCAGAATTCAAGCTATTTGATAAGAAGTACATATTTGAATACCAATTCAGTATCAGACTTGTTCATACAATGACATTACTGACAATGAGACAATGACTGACAACAAAATGTAAATGGGAAAAAAAAAACCTATTAGTACTGATTTTGTGGAATAAACAAAACAGTGTGATCCTGGGGCATCAGCAGAAGTTACATCAGGCCATATTGTTAAAGAGCAAGAAAGTCTCCAAAAAGTAAGAGGACATATGTGACTACCTGCAAACACATTGCCATTGCCATTTGTTGGGAAAACCAGGTTTGGATTAGCAATCTGGGACCTTCCCCAAATGAAAGCTGACTTCTGCTTTCTTGTAGTACACCTTAGAACCACACACATAAACATTGTGTATTTTCTTCTTCAAAAGTCTCCTAGTGTTGATTTGTGTGTTAGGAGAAGAACTTCTTTGGTATGTGTCCTCAAAAATGTAGACACACATTTTTGACCTGATCAGTAAAGAAAGTAAATACATTCTATACTGATGATTTTTACAGTTTTGAAGCATACCAAGCACTGGTATTCCAACCATACTTCTATTTCTAAGTTTTAGCCACTCTGTAAAAATGTGATTATCCCAGAAGTAAATAGCAAAGTAAACCATGATTATAATAAGAAGACATAATGACATGAAGTGAAAGCCCTTAGTGTATGTTTAGATCATATACTCCAGTGCTTTCATCACAATGAATAACAAGTGAAATACTGAAGATTAGTTTGATGTACTCATGGTATTCAAGAAATTCATTCTGTTCTGTGAACCTGTTCAGGAGTTGGACTGTCATGTTACCTTGAGTGCAGGATATGTTCCCACCAGAGTATGCTCATTGATGCTTAACACTTCCACAAACCTATCCATGCTCAAGGGCCTTATTCAGAATATGATAGCTGCAGGAGGGTTCATGTGTAGTTCCTGAGGCAGCCAGCTCTCAAAAAAGCAGGGATTTACGTGCTTCCACGATGAAATTCAGAACCCTTTAGGAGGAAGCTTTTTCCTTTTTCCTGATGGTACAGCAAAGAGCTTTGGAAACACTCAGACATGATGTTTGTCTGAACAGTTAATCTAAGTCATGTGCCTATATAGAACAGACACCTTCATCCCCTGAGATTTAGAGCACTGACTTAATATTTGAGCACAACCAGATAATGAAGGATCTCTCCCTTCATGCACAATTAGTGAACCTGACCACAAAGAGTTTCTAAGACCTTCCTCTGTTCAGACCTCCTCTAGTAGTGCCTAAATCTCAAGTTATACAGCATGAACCCGAGCTGAATTATTTATTCTTCACTTTTTCTGTTGAACCTGGATCACAGCACAGAAAAAGACTGAAATACTCAAAAGATTCATAAGAGAGAGAAAAAAGTAAAATAGATCTGTTCTATCCTAGTTATAAGGATGCTTCCCTCTGAGTGATGCTTTCTTACTTCTGACTCTGCATATTATCCTAAGTATTATTTGCACTGTTTACAACATCATGTTGTCAACATCTTTTAAGATTATAATTATTGATATATTGGATTCTTATGTAATAAATATTTAGGCAGATTCTGGAATTTTATTTAAAAAGCATTTTTTTTTTTTTGCTACTTCATTTCATCTTCTTTTAAAATAAATTAAAAATACGTAAGTCAAAAATTCTCCTGCTACCTAAGAATTCTAATCTAATGAAGAATTGTAGTCTAATGAAGTTAGGTATATCTTGCAACACAATGGCAATTTACAATTGTACACTTGCATCTAAACTGAGAAACTGTTATAAAAAACTGCTCTAGACTGACCAAAGTCTATCACTAGCAATGGAAAGATGAATCAGGCCTCAAAACAGCAAATGGTAATTTAATACTTTTCATGCTTTAAAACTTTGCCCTTTTTTTTTTTTTTTTTTTTTTTTTAGCAGTNTTTTAAAATTTGCCCTTTTTTTTTTTTTTTTTTTTTTGTTTTAGCAGTCACAAAATGAGATATGAAAGGAAAACATCCTCAACAGTCAATACATAGAAGCAGAATTTACAGATGTGCACAACTAATTCATGTCCAGTACCATAGTAAAACAGATATTAGAACAATACCTAAAAAATAAAACTAGCAGTTACTTTTTTAATATTTACAGAGACTGTTCAAATGAATCACATTATTTCTGCAACCAGCAAGATGGACACATACAAATTTTTGTTAATGGATTTCGTGAATTTAATATGTTGCTTTCCTAGCAACTGTACTGTAGCAAGTAATTCTGTAACTGCCACTGTAATTGTAGCAAATAATACAGTAAAAAACTTTGATGCATGTGTTTTGCTCTATGTTATTTCAGTGTGAATGCACAGAATTTTTTGGACAGAATTTTTGGAAACAGATTTATAAAAGCATCTTTCAAAGAAAACTGAGCAGCAAAAGTCTTCTTTTTTTTTTTTTTTTTTGTTTGTTGGGGTTTTTTGTTTGTTTGTTTTGTTCAGCTCCACAAGAATTAATATTACACTGGCATCCATTATTTCCTGTGATCCGCCTGAGCGGTTTAACAAAATAGACAGATGTCAGTGGATCAATTCAAGCACTTCTCTGGTGGAAAGATGCCACTTTCTCATTTGAAAAAGGCCAAAAACTTATTTTCTGTCCCCACTCTCACAAAAAATATCTCATGTTCTTTCCCTACAATCAATATAGTTCTAGAAGAGATTAGAACCTAGCAAGAAGAGTTACCAAATGCTATCAGTTTCCTTGCATGTTCATGCATGTTCCTGCAAGATTTCACACTTTCTGTAGTCAGAAATTTGAGAATCATAAGAGTGACTTGAACAGAAAGACTCTTTAGGACTCTTTTAAAATGCAGCTACTAAGATCAACGCATTCTTTTCCTCACAGACATTGGCCCTTCCCCTCCAGTCTCTGTGCTCATGATAAATAAAATAAAGATAGTTATTTTATTTATCATGATAGATAGATATTTTATTTTTTCATGGTAAATAAAATAAAGATAGTTCCATTATCTTAATATAAAAATAATTGACACAAAAAAAGAAGTCACTTGCCCCACAGACAACCAGTGGTCAGTGTGGCAGGAATACTAGGGGTTGCCCTACCGGCAGTATAAACAAAGTAGCGTGGAGGGTAAAAGTGTGTGCAACTAGTTTTCTATTTTGGCAACTGTATTTAACAAAAGGCCACGCTGCTCCTGGGATTTTGGTCACTTGTCTTTCAGCAATACAATCCTTCATTCTATTGCAATAATGATTTGTATAAGTGAATATGCCAAACTGCCTTTCCAACAACAACTTCAATACCACTTCAGAACTGACCGGCACGAACTGCTGCTGCATTTTCAGTGTTATTAGGCAAAGCACTGATCTGGGACTCCAGTTCATCTGTGACCTACCTGAGCTGTTACCTCCCTTCTAGAAGAGAGGCTTATTATCTCTCCCAGGTTTCCAGATGGCTTTTCAATTATCTGTTTATCTTGTACAGTTCTACTGACTAACTGCTTCAGCTGATAACTGCCAGCTGCCTCACATTCTCTGTGATGCCTGATAGAGATCTTTCACAGTCGAGTTTGTTCCTGTAGTTACAATGTGCTGTGTTCTGTGTCACCGTGAGCTGCAAGAGAAAACAATTTGATTGGGCCATGGCTGATGGTTACAGAGAAAACTAACCTCAATGGAAAGACATGCTTTGGCTATACATTATCATAGAATTCTACAGTCTAGTTATATTTATATGAACTTCATCACAAAACTTGAAGTATGTCGATCTCTTTCACTAACAGGACTAGGATTAAATGTTATGCTAGTGACAGAGCTATCTGTGTGTATGAATGAAGGTGGAGTGAGACACAGGCTGACAATTATTAGCTGTTGATATAAAGCTTACAGAAGGTGGCCTAAACGATTTGCCAATATAATACTCGTGTTATTATCCTGTGTATCACTTGGAGATGACAAGAATGTACACCACACCAGCCTGCTTATGGACATGAGAGAAGTTTGAGATGTGTATTTATGGAATCGAAATCAGTGCAGAAAAAATAGAACGTAATCAGAATGTAATCCGACGTAGGCCAGAGCAACACGTGGTCGTAAACATGCACCCTTTAATTCAGACTCTGTGACAAGAAGACACAACCTGTAATGTAACAGAGAAGTTCTAAGCTTACAAGAGGACCTGTAAAATTCTGGATTCAGCAAAAACTGTTTGACAAGTGGCATGTGGGGAAAAGGGACTATTCCAGTAGGGGACTTACCCAAACAGTTAGTGAAGAGACTTACAGAAAGTACCATCAAGTATTCAACATTTGTAGCATTTTTTTCTCTAGTAAAAAAAAATAGTATTTAAAAGTCTTTTATGTTAATATCACTAAAAAAACCTCAAGCTGTTACAACCAAAACAGGATAGTGTTTAACATACAACCTCACAAAAAATCTGTCAAATGGAGACAAAATTAACAACCAGAGAGGTGGCTCTTTTCATACATATATTAGTTGTTTTTATTTCTTCTTAACAGTTGATTTAATTTCTTCTTAACAATTAGTTCACTGAAAAATACAGAATGCCACACTCCCATACACAGACACACACACATGCACACAGAGCTCTGAACCTTTAGTAGCTCCTTAAAATTCACTCAGAAATTATTAATTGCTATCACTCATTAAACATTTTTAATTTGAATAATGGGCTTCCTACAGCAAAGGACTGCAAAAGGATTTTTCAATCTGCAACTGAGAACCAAATCACTTCAGTGCCTTCACTCTACAGACACTCACAGAGGAGTGTATTCACTTAAAAAAACATGATATCACTGTAATCAAAGTCCAAGTAAAAAATTAGTTCGTACATCAACTTCTAACCTGAGGGATCATGGTAATTTTTGTGACTTTAAGCAGGCTGGAGGCACTTAACATACTGTATCTGAACTTGTGCCAACTGTAGGCCAGAATCCCACACTGCTATACCTGCAGCTAGCTTATGTTCTGGCTCTGCCTTGGACTAGAAAACACCAAATGCAATGAAGCACACAGCAACAGTGAGTCAATTAGCATCACCTTTCCTACAGAGAGTGCTCTGAAAAGAGATATTGAAAGAAGCTGCATGAGGCACATAGGTATACACAGAAGATGTTTATGCTTGTAATGGTTAACATTTGATAATACAATCTGTTATTTCTATATAGGTGTTAATATATGCAGTATAATATAAATACAAATTTATTTACAAGCACAGAATACATCAGCTTTTACTGTATGTAGCACTGTGTTAAATACAGCACGCAGCATGTACTATGTAGTACAGCAAATACTGTGTGATATACCTTATCACACATAAGTATAAAATGATAAATTTTACACTGTGTAAATTTATTGTGTATAATATGTAGCATACATTTATAAATTAAAAATCTATATTTATATCTATATAAATATACATTTATTTTAGTTAGGGCATATCAGTGGAGGAAATAGAAGTATGCAATGAAAACCAGGTATCATTTCTATCTTCATGTATTTATTTTTCAGCTCTCTTTGAAAACTACTTTCCTAAAATTATATAAAACAGCATGTAATCTTCACTGTAAAGGGCATTGTAGATATGCTTTGCATTTTACAGGAACTGTCTGAGGTCCTACATGGCCTACAATTTTCTTCAGGTCATAAAAAATGTTTAAATATGGAAGACAGCTTTAGACTGCTGTAATGCCAAGTATACAACTTTGGTTTCATCACTGGAAGCTTTTTTTACAAAAGATTTTACGTCCAATTTCATCCTAATTTCAGCATTTTTTACCCTGTAATTGTGGGCCTGCCTGGATGAGTTTGACCATGGGCAGCAGTACCCAGGCTCTCTTTGCTTGCATGCCCAGGAGTCATGGCTTAGTGTCTGCTCTCCCCTCCAACAGGCTCAGTGGGCCCCTCGTGAGTCCTTGGTCTTGCAAAGCCTGCAGTGCAACCTGCTGCCAGGACAGACACCGGGGCTGTGAGCGTGCTGGGCACAGGCTCCTTTGACACACCTGCACAAGAGATGACTGATATTGCGACCTAAATTAATGCAACTGTGACTTCCACTAGCTGCCCTGGCAGCCACCATGTTTGCTCCTAAAAATGCCCTCAGACTCAGACATATAACTCAAGTACTACTCAGCTGATGCAATGTCACAAATTGACTCCACGCTGCTCAGTTTGTTTCAGGAAGAACAGTGTTTGCTCTCTCTAGCAGTGAACTACTTACTGTTCCTTATGAGTACAGAGCCAGAATCTGCCCAGAGACTGTAGAGAGTGGCTGCTTTACAGACATGTGACAAAGTATTCCCTCCTGAATCTGAAAGACTTGGCCTGGAAATGGGTGATATACAAATAATAATAATAACAACATCCTAAAGAATGAAGGAATGCTAAAGTGTTACATTACTGGTACTTCCAGGTCTGTGTCTTCTGATTTACTGGTTACAGTTTAAAACACAGGAAAGTTCCTAACACTTCTCACATAAAAGCAAATCAATTCATAAGAAAAGGAGACAACTAAACCTGATTTCTATTAATTTGCTCTTCAGACAGAAGTCATCTGTGGATGGATTCTTTGATGCAATAGGTATTGCCATTCATGCCGCTGTTTTTTGAGGGGTGATATGCTCCTTTCCAGATTATTTTTCAAAACTTTTTGTTCATTGTGGCTGATTCTAGCTAAGGAATTCAAATGTTATTAATGGAAAATAAACAGACAGAAATAAACTGCACAAGTTCAAGTCTTTCCTTCCTTTACTAGCAGCTCAGGAAACTAGAATACTCCCAACTACAGCCCAAGTTCTCCTCCTGTCCATACACAGGCAATCTCAGTTCCTAACATGCCTGTAATGATCAATGATCCTGATCAGAAAGCGCTAACAAAGTGCTTGAAATCAAGTTGTTGTTGTTTTTTTGGTTTTTTTTTGGTTTTTTTTAAAGTATGATATTAACATTTCCTTTTGTACATTTTTTAACAATGTCAACAACTATAATTACTCTAGTCTCCTCACAGTACTTAAGTACTGCACTTAATGTGCAACCTTTAGACGAGAATAGGCATTATGGTAAAGGTTTTAATTATGCAATTATATGATTATGTTTATCTATTTCCTTACAGGATTTTAGCCTTAAGGACAGGATTTCTGGATAATTTAGCTGTCACTTTCATAAATTTGTTTATCATACGTACAAAACACTTCTCATAACTTTTTTTTCTTAAGGAGACTGACGGCAAATGCTGAGGTGACCAAGATTTTCAGCAGCAGCTCGATGCTGACTAGCCAAATTTCAGTTCCCGTTTCAGAAGACGAAGGTCCTGCGTTGAGCACAAAACGAATTCGGTTAATTTACTTTTTATTTTTCCCCTAACGAGGAAACTGATACACCGTTTTTCAGACTTTCGGTGGACCAGAGACCGCAAACTGCCTTTAAAGTGAACTACTTGGCACCCTCAGCGCTGAAGAGGAGCAGACCGGGGTGGGACGGGGGGGACGGACACGTTTCGCGCCACCAGAAGTGAGGTGCCCTGCTGTCCCCGGGCCGCAGCTCCGCGCCAGGGGGCTCCGGGGGCGGCGGGGCGGGCAGGTGGGCGG
>VZRH01004597.1:318443-346922 GCA_013397555.1 Urocynchramus pylzowi
CGCGGCCCCCGCCCCGGCCAGCTCCGCCGGGAAATGTGGGCGGAGAGCCGCGGAGCACAAACCGTGCCGCCGCCGCGCTTGCCGTCATCAGACGCGGGCCTGCAAGAAGCTCTGAGCGAGGTGACCTTGGAGAAGGTGGATCTGGATGGAGCCGCTATTGCTCCGTGCCAGCTGCAGTTCCGTGCTCCGGGCTGCTCCGAGTTCCACGACTCTTGCGTTATTATGTCGAAACGCTGCTGGCTTTAGTTAATGGTCGTGTACAGAGGTCCTGGTATAAGTAGTACCAGAGCCACGAAAATAGCCCTCCGTCATTCTCTTGACCTCTGCTAGCACACAGTCCTTGAAGGGAATGGTCTGAAGAGTTTTTCTGGCAGGGAGCAATCGTTCAGGGTGCATCGTTGTTGAAGTGGCCCCTAAAAGGCAGTAAGTCTTAGGAGAGTCTGAGAAGTCACCCTGTTCACGTTTCAGAGACCAAAGTGTCCCCTGGTACTTCTAGAAAAGCACATTACCTTTCTGTCCTGAAGGGTCACAGAACTGACACAAGTTCTCCACTGCTTTTCCAGTGAGGTCGATAAGAGAACAGAACAAAGCAGAAAAACATTTCCAGATACCTGGATTTTCCAGTGCCAGCATGAGCTTTCAGTAAAGGAGTCTTATCTGAAACTGTTGTTGAAAGCTGTTTTGGGCAAAGGAGAGAAACTAAAGAAGGTTGGTACCTCATGAAGGTGTCCATTCTTGTTTTGTTGGTTTCCATAATAATCGCTCATGTTTCCATAGTGGTTCCCATCTGTGGCTCTCAAGTTACTGATCAAATAGTAATGAAAAGGTGTTTGCAGCTTCCAGTGCAGGAATGGGGCCATAAACTTAATCACACACCAACTGAGCCAACAACTCGAGAGCCTTAGCTCTGTCTGGATGAACCATGACAGAAAAGTTAGTCATTGAGGCAGTGGGATGTACACTTATATTTAAAAGAAGGAGGAAACTGACAAATAATTCAATAAAATTGAGATATACTTTTATGTACAAGTATTAAATATGGGAATAATGCATAAGTGATTCCCTTTTTATTTTTAAACCGGCTCTCTCCTCTCTCCTTGCATTATTGTCTGCTAACTTTGAATAGTGTACTTGAGCCTTAGTGCTGAACTCCTTCTACATGATGGAATACATTTACAGAAGAGATTATAGTTGAGATGTTTCTATTTTTTGTGCAATTCATTACAGAACTGTAACTCCATGTGTTTGCAAGGGCCCAGCTAGCTTAGTTTGCAGCATAGTGTTTACAGTGTAAGTGGCTTCAAAGCAAAACAGCTGATCATTTTGAATAGGCAGAGGGGTGGCTGGAGGTTATGGTTTTTATTTTATTGCAGCTTTAAATAATTTTGGTAGCAAAGAAAACCTGATTTTATTTATCATTATTATTTTACTTATTTATTTATTTATTTTATTTATTTATTTATGGAGATGTAGAATAGCCTAAATATGAACTGTGGTCTTCATGGAATGTCTTTATGCGAGGTGGAAAACCAAATTCATGCGTTTTAGAGGTTGGAAAGCTCTTTGGATTGTGTTGTGATACACTGATCTGAACAGGTATTTTACGTGTAAAGGAAATTACAAAAGGAAATATCAAAAAGAAACTAGAGTGTAGTTAAATATTGTGGCTCTGCAGCTGCAGTAAGGAGTGAAGGAATTCTTTTTCAGCAATTTTCATTATAAATAAATGCATTGTTATAGTATATTTAAAAAGCTTCCTTCCAGCTCTTTAACCTAATTTTATCTGTCATTTGTATATATATTTGTAGTGTATATTGTGTTTAAGCTCACTCAGATCTTGCTGTGGCAGAATTCTTATTCTAGAATCCAAGTTTTATCAGGGCAGGAGATCTTTGGGCAGCCTAAATTTATGGACAGGCAAGTTAAGGGAGAGAAAAAAAGCATTTCTTAAATCACAAGCTGGTGTTTTTTAAAAATGTTTTTCTTTCATTACTCTTCTTCCTTGGATGTGGTTCACTGCATCATACTTCTATTTCTTGATATTTTTTTTTCCTGGCACTCAGTGCTTTTCTTTTTTCTTCATTTTAGAAAAAAGTCCTCTCTTGTATCCTTTGTTTCTTAAGTAAATTATCTTGTTCTCTTTTTGCAATGAGGAGGTGGCTTTATTTTCAGTAAATATAGTTATTATTGGACCCATTTTATTTCAATAAAAGAGGCTATGACTTATCTGATTTTATTTCCCATTGCAGAATCACATGATGCTTTTGAAGAGTTGCATTTTTCTTGAGGACAAATTTGCTTTAGCAAGGATAGAGACTGAATGTAATTCTCAATTAAATTGTATCCTTTAACACCATTTGCCAGAATTTAAGCTGTCAATTTTCTTGTGCGAGAATCAAGAAGAAGGTTCTTGAGCCATGCTAATAATCTGTGTTGTTAAATGAATTTTATGTTTCAAGGTTGGTATAATTGCAAAAAATGTAATTATCTTTTGAGTTTTATTGAAATGGTTAGGTCATAGCTATAAATCATTGATAGAGAATGTTACCAGTTTCTGTATCTGTTTGTGTAATATATATATGGCATAATGTTTGCACAGCACCGAGGAGGAGGTTAGATTGGAAAATGTGATGTCATTGACCAACTGTTTAATGTGTCAAATGAGCACGAGGAACTGGCTGAGTCCCACATACACATCTCAGTCCAGACCTGCATTCCTTGACTTACATGTATTTGTGATTTGTTGGGCCAACTTCTCTAATTTTATTGTGAATCTTGGAGCATTTGAAGAAAAGTTTGCAGTATTCAAACAAAAGTAATTTGCCCCCAGGAATAAGGAGACAATATTCTGTGACTTAAGGAGTAGAAGATGTTGGACAAACTGACTGTGCTGCTCTATTTGGCTTTACAGTCTATCCAATATTTTGTTATACTTCTTGGTCTTATAGTCAAGCAATCAAAATCTTGTTAAACTCTTATTGAAGAGCAAAGGGTTATCTAACTAGGTCACAGTGGCTGATGAACTAGAAGGAGTCACAATCTTTATCACTCTTGTTTTTATCTTTGCAATCTTAGATTTTTAATTCATAGTATTTTTTGGGGGATAGGGGGGTGGTGATGGTGAGGAGGCAGATTCATCATCATTAGCACCTTTTGTAGATCTTAGTTTTGGTTTATGTGTTGCCTTTAAGTAGTTCCTTTATTTGTACGTTTTCACGGTCAAGCTTCCAGTTCCATGCTAATATTTTTTTTTTATTTTTGGGACACAGTGCTCTTTTATCTTATGACTTATATGAAGAGCTTGATATAAATGAAGAGGTTTCCATGAAGAGCTGATAAAAATGAATAAGTGTTTCCAAAAGGATATGAACATGACTAGGGTACTTTACAAGGTTCCCAAAAGTGAAGGAGGAAAATAATGGAAAAGAATTGAGTCTTATCACAATATACTCTTTTCCTTTGTTCTTGCAAGACTTAAGATCTTAAGAAATGGAATTAATTTTAATTCATAAGGGCAGGGAGCACTAGAGAACAAACTTAAGCCAGGTTTTTGTGGTTTTGTTGTTTTTTTTTTTTTTATTTAGTGCAGATGCGTTTTCTTTCAACTTGGTGTCATGATTATTGAATGTTAGCTATTGAATATATTTCATTTCTACCCAACAAAAAAGCAGTGCTTTGAATAATAGTATAAATCATATAAAATTTGCTATGAACTTTGTACTTGTAGGAAACTTGTACTTTTAAGTAACCTGTCAACAAACCACAGGATGCCCTGTAGCATAGATATTGTAGAAGTTGGAATATTTGAGAATAGGTGGATTTGACATTATTTTCATACGGTTACTATGAAAGATAAAGAGAGTATCAAGCTCCACAAAAAACAGTCAAAGCATAAAACTGTGCAGACTGGAGTTGCCCAAACATGCAAGATTGTCTAAAATGTGTTTGTTTTCTTTCAGCATGAATATTTGTATCCCCCAAAAGAACACTTTCCAGTTGTTTTGACCACAAGCTTAGTAGTTATTTCACTTTTATTTTTCTTTCAGGTTTTCCATTGGAAGACTCGTGTAGGTAATGATCCAGGTTCAGAAAGCATGTTGCATAGAAGACAACTCAGAACGACTGTATTTCATAGCTTTTCTTATTTATATATTTTTAAAGTTCTGGTCCTTCAGAGCAGCTCACCTTCCCATACCTGCAAGCAGACTCCTGCTGCAGCTTCAGGCATGACCACTGTGTACTGCCCTTCCATCATGTGGCCTCAGGATTAGCAAACCGTTGGCAATATTCCCAAGTTTGGCACCCAGGGATAGCACATACAACAAAGGGCTGTAATGGTGTTCAAGATGTGCTTGGCATCAAAGAACTTCAGCATTTCTGTCACTGCAGTGGTGGCAATGACAGTGCAATGAGGTACATTGCCTCTTCCATATGGTCTACAGTTTTAATCAAAATTAGTAAAATCAGTCACAAAACAGCAGTATTTCATCCCAAAAGATAGAAATTTATTTTTCCCCCTTAGAAATAGGTTAATTAAGGTTTTAACATTCATGCTTGCCACTCGGCACTTCAACACTGTTGGTCTGTGGTGCAAGCAAACAAAGAGACAAAAAAAGATGAAATCTCAATTTATCTGTTGTGTGAGTTTTAACTTCATAGTGTATTTGATTAGTATTTCAGACAGAGAAATTAGCATATGCTTATTTCCAGCATATGCTTTTGTAATTAATTGTATTAGAGTGGTTTTTTAAACATTGGAAGTTAGGTTCTGTGTGGTATTCTTTTCAAATCTCTGGAATAACAATATTAGTACTTGGTGGTGAAGATGAGAAGTTTTGAAGTGATACAAGGCTGTGTTCAAACTACCAGCTTTAGCAATTTGGCTTCTGAGAGACAGCTGATTTTCTTTGCTGACCTTATTGAGAGATAGAAATTAGAAAAAAATATGGGATATTTCAACAGTTACCTGTGCTACTGAATTAATATGCCATAGGAGTTGTCATTACTAGATTGAGCTTCTATGGTTTGTATTTTTGATATGGCCCTCAGGGCAGGTTCACAAAAGAAGCCAAGAAAAGAACAGCTTAATGATGCAAATCAACTCCCTTTGGTAATGTAAGTGTCTGATTTCTTAACAATTGGAATTTTATGTGCTAAATTCCTTGATAATTCAGCCTTTGCTGAGTATACTTTCCACTGAACAGATCTTTTCTAGAATTTAATTGCTTTTGCATGCTCTGCTGGGGATGGATTTGGGTCTGAATCTGGATTGTGGACTGTGTGTTCTCAGCAGTGCCTCCTGCTGATGATAGAAATGAAAGTTTTTGAGATATACACTGCAAACTAGAACTGAAGACTTGTTTCAAAGACAGAAGAAAGTGTGCCAAGGACAAAGATTCAAGGAGGCTGAGCAAGGGGGTTGCAGCTGAGAGCAGGTGGAGAGAGCTGAATAGACTATGGAAGGAAATCGCTGCTGGAAGCTGAAGGAGGCAATGGGCCTATCATCCCATTACCAGCCCCTTTTTAGAATGTACACCTTTAAAATAATTTGTACATAGTGCTAAACTAAAGGATTCCTTTCTGCCCTGAGGAATTTGTAAGAGCTCTACTCATTTTATCACACAGGGATCCTAACTCCTTATCTTCCATTAGGTAGCCTCTTTCCCTTCTTCTCACCAACACCACAAAAGGCAAATCAGGGGACTCAATAGCACATGATTAGAAACCACAACAACATATTTTGGCAAGGAATGAAAAAAGCTTTTGTATTTTTTGACCTCTAGGTTGTATATATAAAGAATATAGGTAGAAAAGAATATGCCATAATAGCCTGTATTTACAGAGCATGAAGTATGCTTCATATTTGTGAAGAACAGGAAAAAAGAGAACCTGTTTTCTTTTTCTTGTGCAGATACAATTATGTTGGCTAGAGGCATAGGCTAGGGGCTTTTCTCATGTTTTTCTCATGTAGTTGTTCAAAAAGAGATGCTTTGTTGTAGTTATGCTGGAAATAGGGGTGCATTATTTCAATTTAGTTCATTTCCTCATTCATACAAAATAACACTAGAACATTATGAGTGCCCTGTATGGCTGTGATCTGTTTCAGTTTTAGCTTCATGAAAATAATGAAAGTGATTTTTAAGCTAATGAATATAAGGGCCAAGCTCACATGAGGTAGAGAAATCCAGGAAGGGCATTTTTAAGTGATACCAAAAAGCACTGTGGTGATTGCTCTCAGTCAATTAACATGTCAGTGTTGCTTGATTGGCATTTCCTCTCTTTCTGTGACTCCAGGTCCATGCTTGAGCTCCCTTCCTGTGGTGTAGTTCTACTGGGTTATAAGGAATTACTCATGGTTTACACCCTGTAATGGATGAAGAGACTCTTTGACTGCTCCTTAAGACTCCGTTATGTAGTCTTTTTGATCGCTTGCTTTGACTTGCCTGATTAGGTTAAATGAAAATTATTTCTCATAATGATTACCAAAATGATGTTTTTGTTTCCAGATAAGTTCTTTAATGTGTCCATGATCTCTGCCATTCCCATCTTTGTCCTTTTCCCCATTTGTTAGAATGAAAACCAAGATACAGTAGCAAGTTAGTATTCTACTCTGCTCATCCCTCTGCATACTGGGTTTTCCACACTAAAACTTAAACTGCCAGCTGCAGTTGTCACCTGTGGGACACCTTTCATAGGATACAGATGATGCTCCTCCATAGTTACCAGTACTGGTGTTTTACCATGCTGTTTTTATATTTAGAGTTACATATGTTTGCATTCTTTATCCTTATGGCTTTTAATTCTGCCTTTCGAGTGTCATTATTAGGGTACAGAAAAAATGTGGCCTTGGAAGAATGCCACATTAGAAGGTGAAAACAGAGTGGATGGGTAACACATTAACCTGAGGAAATAGTGTTTTGAGGAGTTTCACAGAGACAGATATCTTCAACCAAGCAGAAGTGAAATGATATGTTATGTTTTCAGTCAGAGCAGGTTTTAATTGTATTCTGGTTTGTTTGTTTGTTTGTTTGTTTGTAATTTTTTTTTTGTTTTTTGTTTTGTTTTGGGTTTTTTTTGAGAAAGGAATGGAGAGTATATTGCCCTTTGCTTTTATGATTTCTTTATTCTAATTGTAGGCCATAGGAAGATTTTTGTTGTTGATGAATAGTATCAAAATAGGATACAGAAGCCTGTCCTCTCCACAATTAAAATAGAGTCTTCTTTTAGTGTAATAGCATAGACAGGTGTTTATGAAATGTTGTTGTTTGATTGGGTAATGAGCTTGCAGTTCTGGATACACTTCAGCATTGCTGTAATATTGTATGTGTAAAATGGTGTCTTAAATTGTATTATTCTCAATGAAAATGTATTTTAGCTATGGGGCCACATTTTTTTTTTTCTTGTATGTATTTCCTGAAAAATTGGCAAAGCTATAGTAGTTGTCATATCGAAGCTTACTTTGGAATGATTATACTTAAATTGATAGTTTAATTGCACTGAATTATATGTTTCACTAAGTATCCAGGATATGTTTTTAACTTTAATAAGGTAGTTGCAAATTTCTTCCTTATTTTTTTTTCTTGTTTTTTTAACATTTACCAGTTTTATCCCAGATGTATAAATACAACAATTTTTTAATGCAGGACTACACTCTTGTGATACCTAAATTAGCCACCTAAATTAGGCTCTCTAGTTTCTGTGTTAGTGGATCCTGGGTAAGTAGGTTGTTATCTTTTAATAACTGACGCTTAAATCCTACTTTTGAATCAATTCCCTCTCCTAATGAACATGTACTGGATGAAAACAGAAGTTCTAGCTGTATGTTGAACACCCTGTTCTATAAGTACTTTGAACAGCAGTTATAGCTGTTTTATATGCAGGGAATCTTGCATTCTGGTGTAGTCTGAAGGAAGCATTTACTTCTCAATATGGCAGCTGAATATACATGAGTGAGAGATAGTTTTCCAATAGTAATAATTGTATGTATATATACAAATACACAAGGTGATGTGAAAATAGGAAGAGCTATGTAACATGTTACATACTAGGAGGTGAAGTAGGGGAATGAAGAAAGCCCTGGAAGGGTGCAATTATATTGCTTTGATATTTTGGGAAGTTCTAGTGTTGCAGTGTGGTATTTACAGCCTGTAGTAAGCAGCCATAAATACCATATATACATGTGTATGTATTTTCCATGTGATCCTTTTGACCTCTTTGGAGCAGTTCTATGACCAGGTGCATAGAAGGAGTAGTGGGTACTGATGGGTGATGTTGGCAGTACAGGAGTGTGAGGAGATGCAGAATTTGGACCAGCTATGAAAACAACAGAATCAAATGCTTGGAGGAGACATTTCAGTGCCAATACTTTGACTTGCCATGTGAACTGTCAGAACTGAATGGATGAGTCTTTAATTGGCATTTAATAGTAAATTTAGCTCCTCATTTTAGAATGGAGGACTTTTGTAATCAAGGAAGTTTTTAGTCATCCAACCAAAGCAGAGCAGGTTCTGTTTTCCTGTGCCAAGAGGCTAAGGCTGCTTGCTTCATAGCTGTTCACACTGTTCCAAAGGGGAGTTTGAACTGTTTGGTCAATCCCTGCTGCGTTCATTAACTTGGTGTGTTTGTTTCTGTTACCCTATTGAGAAGGGAATGGTTTGTGTTTGTGTTCCTAAAAGTTTGGACCTGATTTATTTAACCAAACCCCACTGAGCACAGAACCTTTTATATTTGGTTGAACTCATGCTCCCAGGCACATTTTATTCTGCTTCTGTGATTTTGACAGAGGGAATCTCTCTTTGTTTCTTCGTTTGGTGGAACTGCTTATCTGGGCCCTGCTGAGGTTAGAAATGAGCTGCCTACTTTCTGCTGCTAACAGGAACCAAGCATATTCAAGATTGTTTCTAATAATTATTTTTTTTTATCTCTCAAAGAACTGATAATATCAGGAGGGTGTTGCAGTGATTTCTTAAGCAGGAGTAGGAAGGCTTTTCACAGCAGTGAAGACACAAGGTCTTGAAGGTAGAGGAAGAAGGAAGGAAGGGTACATGATATAAACTGTCAGGTTACTGGGCTTTAATTCTTGGGCAGTCCAGCAATGCAATGTTCTGCTTTTGAGGAAAGCCATGGCAGCATGAGCTACCTAAAAAGCCCACTGTGCCCCAAAGTGGAGGCTGTCAAAGCACTGCCTTTAATTTCAATCCTAAAATGCTGCAGTGTAAGTAGAATAGATGGAGCACTTCTGCTGCAGACATTGGGCTGGCCTTTGGGAGGTGGTTTGTATTACTGCTAAGGTTACCAGGACACCATCTCTAAAATAACCTGTTGCTATAGAGCTACAGTGCAACTGTACAGTGATCTGCATCTTTCACCTGTGGCATGTGAAAATGTTGTATTTCTCTCAAATAGACCTACTCAGGGTGGCTTGGAAGAAAATGATTAGTCCGGAGAACAAAAAGAAAAGTGAGCTGTAAGGGAAAGGTGCTCTGTGTTGCAGTGGTCAGGCCTGCTGGGAGTTGCATAAAATGTTTCTGTCTTCTGAGTACCCTCAGTTGGCAGGATTTGTGTGGATTTTTACCTATTAAAAAAACCTGCTTTAGCTTTGTAGATGCTACAGTCAAGAGCTGATCCTGCAGGAGTGAAAACTTCTGCCAGCACAGCTGCCCTTTAAGGCAAGGTAGAAATACATTATATTACACCCTTTAATCGGTTTGGCTTGTATCTCCTTCTTGTCTTTAAACAAAACTACTCTGTCAATTGCTGAGTATTTTTATCACTATGATTGTCTCTTTTAGTGATACATACCTAAGTACAATTGTCATTTTCCCACTATAGCATATACCTACACTTACTGCTTACTTGTTTTAAATGCCTCTCTTAATCAGGGTCCAAATCCAAATGAAAATCTGAGTGAACTTCCACCAAATATAGTACATATTTAGCAACTTCTATATCTGTACATAAATCATAAACTTTCAAGCTGGAGAACATCTTGCATTTTTTTACAGGTGAGAAACAAGTATTTTTTGCTTAACATTATAATTGCGCAATGACAAAGATTGCGAAGTTAAAAGTAAGAGGTATAGGCTTTCAAAAGATGCATACCATTAAAATTTAAGATGCTAGTAAAGGCAATAGTACTATTGCATTCAAGCTCATTATCCTTTTCACTTGTATTTTGCAATGTCCTCACAGCATCCTCTCCCCTCTGAAAAACACCCTTTAGTTTCTAATACTCAGTCTCATGTACACACTCAGTTCCACTGAATTAGGCTCACATACAGTATCTGATCTGACTAGAAAAAAGATTTTTATACTCTAAAAATACACTTTCCCACAAATAATTTGTAAAAGACAAAGAATTTGATTTCATACAAGCATCTAAAGTGATCTGAGCAAAAGAGGAAAATTGCCATCATATATTAATGAGTTGAAAATATTTGGTCTTCATGAGCTGCTGCAGTGTTTAAAAAAAGTAAAAATGTTAGTGGCTACGTTTATACTTCTTTATTTAAGGCAGAAAGTGATATTCAATCACAGCAAAACTCTGCCCTGACAGAGTAGCCTTAAAAGTTACTTCTAAGGTATTGCATTACTTTATTTTGTGTATGATTATCTATGCATTTAAATACAGATAGTGATACATTTAAATACAAGCTAGTGAGGACAACTGAAGGGAAATCAAGGAACCAGGAGAAACCTGAAGTACCAGTTTTGTGATGAAGAAGCTGTAAGTCATTTGTGGAGTAGTTTTCCTTACCTTGGACTTTGTATGCTGGCATGTTTTTGAGCTACTAGAGCTGTTGGAGCAAGGAGGGGTGAGACAGCTGGGTGAAGCTGGGGGATTAGGGAGGAAGAGTGGAGGGAGGGCAGTGGGCAATCTGTGGAGCATTCTGAAGCAGTGTCTGCAGGTGGAGAGGGCTAGCAGACTGGAGAGGGCTTGCAGGTTAAGGGGTTGGTGGGAGAGTGTGTTTTCATTACAGTACCATTGCAGTGAGCATTAATGTGGGTGAGAAGGAAACAGCTGGTATTTCTCTTTAACTTCTGTGTTTGTGACTTGTGCACAGGTGGTTTTAGCCCATCAGTGTGTCTGGCTCATTTGAAAGGGTGCTGTGAAGCAACCCAAAAGCGGGGATGTTGGGCAATGTGATGTGCAACATACCTTTTAGATTTGTATTTCCTTCATACCTGACACACTCAAACTTGTGTACTGGCACACCCTATGGCATGTCTAATTACTCAAGCTCTTGCATATCTGCAGTTATCCAAGCCAACAAAACTTCAGGCTGCATTTTAATGCTTTTCAAATAATTCACAGAGAGTAGTTTTTAATTATCATTGCCTTTTTTTTTTTTTTTGGTTCTGTAAAGGCATCTGCTATGGAATTCTTGGACTTACTCAAAAAGATTTGGCAGTATCTTGGGCAAATAGGTTTTTTGTTAAGTTTTGAGCAGTCCCTGATGCATATTTGGTATCTGCATCATCAGAGACAGCGCTAAATATTTTGTTGCCTGAATCAAATCTATTCTGCTGCCTCTATTTCATATTTGGAAGAAATTGTATTTAATACCAGGTACTTTTATAGAACTGTAGAATGCCACATATTCAGATATTATGAAATACAATCTCACAAAATTTTACAGAAATATGAGAAAAAGTATGTATGTATTATAAAAATTGATGTCTTGTTAGCAATTTAATCAGTGCAGTCACAAATTGGCTCTAAAATTGATGCCTCCAATTCTGTGGATCTGGGCAACTGTCCAGTCTTTACATGAGGTAAGCTGTCCTCTGTGTTTTTCTGTAAGGCATTGGACATTGTTTCAAGTTTTAATTGAGTAATTTATCCAGTGATTTAATTGTGTAAATTGTCAATTAAAATTGCACATATGAAATTTGTCACTATTTTGCTTAACATGACAGTGATTTTCTTTCTAATGCTTTTTTGCATAAGACTTGACCTGAAGATTTACTTTCAAGAAAAGATAGTTGTCTATGGTATGCAAAGCACAAGATAGTTTGTCTGCAACTTCCATAAATTGTCTTCTATGAAGCCATGACAACCACAAAAATATTTGTGATGCAACAGTCCTGAGTTGCACATTTTACAAACACAGAGACAAAATATGGGTTTTGCAGCACATGCTTTTCAGAGATGCAATACTCAGCTAAACTGGACATATTTTTCTCAACAGTACAGAAAAGATTGCAGAATTTCAGATTTCAACATCATGCTGTTAAGCTGTGGATCAGTTTCAAAGAAGATGGAAAGAACATTTTCAGAATCTAGAGCATACATTTTTCACTTTCTTATTTTGTAAGAGCTAAGGAAGCCAACAGGATAACCCTTGTCCTACCTCCCCCAACATACTTAAGATTTAAAAATACTGAACTGGAAGAAGGGACTGGGTCATTATTTTCAGCCCACTGCAATACCATAAAATTGTATTACAACTTTATATATAGGGCTGGATTCATCCAAGCACAGACTTCAGTAGCATATGCTTCTATAATTGAGCAACTTTTCCAGATGTACTTTAAATAATGGAGAGATATAGGCACTTGTAGGCCACATATCATTTTGTTATAGCTTGCATGTCTAAAGCAGGTCAGGGAGAGATGTCCCAGAACTTTGTTTCTGCCCACTGATTTTAAGTGAAACCTTCATATCCAGATCACATGCAGATGTCAGCACTCTTAATGTTAAAATATTTTTGTGATGGATTGCTCCCTTAAATGAGAAAACATGAAATTATGTGTAAGTCAAAGAATATCTTTCAGATCTGTATCACAAGCTTAAATCTTCTCTAAAATGTGTAAATCTTCAGTATATACTAGTAGGAGAAAATAAGATTATCACCCAGTACCTTAGGTCTTGCAGGGAGTTATAAAAAAAAAAAAAAATCACACCAAAAGAAAAAAAGTTTTTTATTGCCACTGGTAATGTAGGGCATCCTTTCAAGAAGGCTTGGATTGAGACAGAAGGAAAAATTGTGCTGCAGTGTAAATGGTAGCACTCGACCATATGCTGCAAAGATTATTTCTTTTCAAGTGTCTGTTACTAAAAAGGAGTAGTGAAGCAGATGTTAGTGTGTAGAATACCTGAGCTGAAGTTCACATCAACAGCCAGACTAAATGGTTATGATGAGTTTACTTCAATTTTAACATTTAATCTGAAGATCCCAAAAGAAATCCTCCTTTGGTGTCTAGCTCTCTTCCAGGAAGGAAGAGTTACATTTCCCCTCTCCTGACATTTTTGCAAGACCCAGAAACACACAGGGTACTCTCAGCTTTACAAATGCTTGATAATGGCTTTTTTTGTTGTTGTTGTTTGATTTTTTAAGGCTATAGGGAAGTGAAAGCTTTAGAAAATGAACATTTTAGTGTTTTCAGGGATTTATGCAGCACCTTCCAAGCACCAGGAAGGGATAAACCCTGAGGTTGCTTGTTTGAAATTCAGCTCCCAGGCAGCAGAGCAGCACTCACTCAGCCCAAACACAGACAATTATTGAATCCCACCAAAGTTCATGTTCACAGTGGGGGATGTCAGGGAAGAGATGACCAGGTGAGATGAAGAGAAGAATGTGTGAAGGGGCAGCAAGGTGCAATAACTGAGCCAGCTCTAGGCACCCTTCTCAGAGGAGCTCTCGAGTAGCTGGATTTGCATTATATTGTAAAACTCCACTGCCATTACTATTCACAAAATACCCTCCTGGATACAGTCTCATATGGTGAGCTGAGTGATAGCCCTCTTGGTACTGACATGTTTTTATACAAACAGTGGTCCAAGACTGTATTAAGTTTTGTTTTTGTTAAGTTCAAGCTGACATTGTACTGCAGGTCAGCTGTCTGCCACTGGCATGCCCATGCCAATTAGCTCTGTCACTTAGAAGTACACTTTAGTGGTAGCTCTGACCTTCTGCCTCATGCTCACTTCCCTGAATTTAAAAAGCTCAGCCACAGGACTGGCACAGATTTTGGTCCTCGTTGCTCTCTGAAGGCAATGGACAAAAGGCAGCTGTGGTCCCCCACGGTGATGCCAGGTTGGTGCTGTGCTGTGCTTGCTCATGTGGCCTTTGTGGCTGGCATCCCTAGAGACATTGCAGTGGTACCTGCTGTGAATCCATCTTTCTGTGACTGCTTCTCACGGGTGTAGAAATCTCGGGGCCAGCGGTGATTTTCTCTTCCCCTGCCTGGGGAGGGCTGAGGATCCTGTGGAAGGAAGGGCCTGCCACTGAAGGGCACAGTGGGGGAGAGCAGCTTTGCTGACACAAGTGAGAAGCTGTATCCAGGACTGAATGCAAGCTGTCAAAATGTAACAGAAGGTGTCCAGCAGTAACAATGCCTCCCTTCCTACATCACTCCAATTATAGGAAATGTGGTATTGTTATCACTGCAGGGTCTTTGTCAGAGTTCAGCAACCCATGTTTACTTCCTTTGTTGTCCTCTTCTTGTGTGCTTGTGTCAGCAAACGTGTTCCCTTCCTGCTGTTGTCCTCAGAGATGAGATGAACAACCCTTGAAGTATCCTCCTCACAGTTTGGCATTAGAGGCTCACCTATCACTGCCATGTATTATCTCCAGTATGTTTCATTCTTCCCAAAAGAACTGTTTCAGATTCAAATTAAAGTTTTAGACAACACAGAAATAATTAAATTATAATACTCTCTTATGATTAGGCTGGTCTTTTCTTTAAGCAAGTCTCCTATTGGGTTAGCTTTCAGAAATTCTAGACCTTGTTTCACTTTTCATGTGAGATTGCCACTTGTCCTAGAAATGCAGATCATCATTAGCATCATTATTTTCAGATAAATTAAGAAATCTATTCTGAGAATTGCTTCCTTGCCTATGAACATTCGGAGTGGTGTGTAGTGAAAGTAACAGCAGTTTGCCCATAAAATCTGTCCCCGAGGTGGCCAAAAATTCCCAAACAAAGCACTTTTAAGAGCCTTGAGCCTTTAATATCAGTTGTTCAGTGAATATCTAGGACGAGAGAAAGTTTGAATTTTTTTTCCAGCCTGAGTCATCACATTGTTTTTCCGTTTCTTTTGGCCAGGCAGTTTCATCCTTTCCAGCATTTTTTGGGTCAAGGCAAGTATGGTGTGTGAGACTGATAAAAAAAAAAAAAAACCAGTTGTGAGGACATACACACCTTTTTGCCTGGTTTTCCAGCAAAATAGTTAAGAAATAACATTTTTGCATTTAAAAAGAAAAGGCTTTTGAAAAGCATTTTGCTCAGAGTTTTTAAGTGAAGGTAGTATCTGGTCTTAGGTACAACCTACTTTATAATATATTTATTCTATCATCAGTTCTGCTGATGAATCTATTTTTTTCTTATACAAAAATAGCAATTTTTTTTTAATTTAAGAAATAATAAAAATAATTTTTGGAGCTCTACAGCAAATTCTGCATTATCTCCAGCAAAACACAACTTTTTAAATATTGTCATGGCTAACACTGCTTATTAATAGAAAGTTTCTAATTACTGTATAAAGCCTTATGCAGTATTTTATACTTTCACTGTTAATTGAGCAGTCTAAAAGCATCTAAGTTAATTGCACACTCACTGTTAATTGCTGGACAATTTTGTCCAAATGAGAAAAAATTGGATTTTTGCAACGTGATAGTTGCATTAAGTGCCTTTAATTTTCTTTTTAAGCTTTTACTGATGGTCTTTAGAGCACTTTTACTACACTTTTTTATCATTAAACAAAATAATATTAATGTTAATCTTAGTGTATGTTATAAAAGGCAGTTTCCCAACCAGCTTCACCATATATGCTGGACTCCTAGAGCGTTAGACACAAACTATGTTCAGGGTTTCCCAGACATTAGTACTCATTTTAAAGGCTATGTAGGATTTCAAAGGCTAAATAGAATTTTGTAACTGAACAGAGGTTGTTTAGGAAAAACCCTTCATGTCAGTCAAATAAGCTGTGAAAGAAACACTAAACAGGTGATAGGATGTTAATAAACCAAGGATACCCCTCGGTGGGATTGCCTTCTGAATGTTGAGCTTCACCATAACCTCTTGTGCCTCAGTAATTTGAGATGCTTGTTGGTTTGGCAATTGGTCACACAAAATAAACTGTGCAAACATCATGTGTGATAATCAGCCAATCAGGTCTCCAAAGAGTCTTTAAATGTTCAAACTGAACAAAGGCTCTGTATCTCTCAAGTTCCGATTATTGTCTTGGACAGCAGCTCTCTGCCAGGTAATGTGCTGTTTTTCTATTTCCTTTTAGCTTTATTTAGTAGCAATAGGTAGTTTCAGATTACTGTGGTAATCCATGCAAAACTAATTGACTAATTAAATGCAAGACAAGTCAGTGCACCAGCACATGTTGCACTGTATATTTGCTGTTGGCTTTTTAATCATTATCTAACATGTGTTGACAAAATAGTGTGAAGCACTCCAAAGAAGAAATAATCTCATACTCTGTCTAGTCCTAAAAGGTTATGACAAGGATTAACAAACTGAATGGTGACAATTCCCAGTCTGACCAAACTCTACGGATTTGATGGACAAATTTGTTCATATAGGTTGCAAGAATTTCTGAGAAAATAAAGGCTCCAAAGATGAGTTTCTAAAGAGAAACTTAAAAAAGGGGAAGTATCAGTGTAGCTTAGGTCAGATAGGAAGAATTAGTGCCATGTGTTTTGAAGGAACACCTAATTTATCAATGCAACATCAATTTTACTTACAAGACAAGTCTTCATGACATCTTATTTTCATAAGGATTTGGGAGGGAAGCAATAACATAATCCCCCTGAATGAAACCGAGTATTGGAATAAAGGTTATTCATCCTCACTAAACACTTACACAGACAGTTCTTCTGCAACAGCAGAGATTTTTATAATAAAGGTTGAGGGGTTGCTTTAAAGCAAACAATATGGTGGTCTATTTTACTGACACAAGTAACTCCATTTTAGTCTTTTGCAATGTCAGAACTCAGTGTCCTATGCCTCATTTCAGATATGGGTGTTTAAAAATTATTAGATTTCCTTAGAATCAAGTGCAAAAGTAATTTCCAATTAGTTTTTTTTTTTCTTTCATTATAAAAACCCCTCTAAAATCTCCAGCCAACCTAAAAAGTTTTGCAAACAGTCCACGAGCTTTGGAATGGTTGATTATACATCATTTTGAAGAAAAATTTGCTGAGTTTATTTCATAGAGATAACCTGGTGATTTTTGGGGTTGTTTTTGTCATTCCTGTTATCAAAGCTTAAAGGTCTAAATCTTTGTTTACTGAGCTCAAAACTGAGTTTAAAGCTGTCTTTGATTTCACCAGAGTAGGCTGGTGGCTTAGAGGCTAGAGTTTTGGCTGTCATCTTCAAACTCTTCTCACGTCAGAAGCATTGTAGGGGCTTATCACACACTAAGGCTGTGGACTTAAGTGGGTCAAATTCTGAAAAAGAAAAAAGACAAAACTCCTTGAGGACAAAAGTCCTCAAACATTTCCAATGGGTATTTTATACGTTTCTTTATATTTTTTTCATTTGTGTTTGCTTATGATATAATTCTCAATAAATCGACATGAAATATTATTCATAAAATGTTTCTAAAAATTAGTTGGGAAATCGAAAAAAGAAGTAATATTTTGTTTTTTACCAGTGGTTGAGATTTCAGTGTATATTCTCAAAGTCCCACTCTCCCAGTAGAACTGATGTACTGTAGCTCTCCAACACTAAAAATATTGCCTTGACTGTTAGCAAAACCAAGAGATAGCAGAAAGGTATTCCTACAGGGTAATAGTAGAAAGTTCCCCAAGTCCTTTCATAAAGGAGTCATGCTTGAACAAATGACTTTTCATGATGCTGCATGTAACCTCAGTGAAGTTTCAATATGAAGAAAATTCCTTTTGCTTTAACTTACCTCCTAAAACCTGGGCTTTTTTCAGATTTTCACACAAAATTTATTTACAACTCCCNCAGAGTCTCAGAGAAAAGGAAGCACTGTGCTTGACCCATGTAGCAGAGGGAAGCAGGAGAGTGAAAGGTGTGTGTGCAGTGTAGTTACAGACATTATAAAACAATCACTGCCTGATGTTTAAACATTGCTTTATGGTGTTTCCACCGAGATATCCCATTAGTATGTGATGATAATGAATCATGGTTGTGCTTCACCGAGAGCTCTTACCATGACTGCGTACTTTTCTGATATTTTTTCTTCTTGTGGAATGCACATGGAAACAAGGGAGAGAAATTATTTGGAGAACATAACCAGAATAGAAGCTGCAAAATTACAATGCTGCTTAGAAATGGACAAACTTTTCAACACAGTTTTATTTTGTTTTGTCAGTATTATTTTATTCAAGCTAGAAGTGCAGCCTTAAATATAGTCTTGTGGGGAATGTGAAAGAATTCTTTTAAAAATGTCCCTAGGCAGGGTAGTGCATATGTGTTGACAAAAGTGTGTAGGGGGGATTAATACTTTTTTTTCCACTTCTGTAGACATAGCTTGTCTACAGCTACTAATTTGAGAAAGAATATTTTCAGTTAAAGAGAGGGATTGAAACAAGACAAGTGCTTATTTTCTGGTAAGGATCTCAAAATCTATACAGCATCTCAGTTCAGCTGGAAATGTTTGTCCCAGATCTAACTCCTACATGCTCAGAGGGTAGCTCTTAGGAGTAGGGAGAAGTGCCATCTGGTGATTCACAACAATACAAAACTGATGGAATCAATTTCTAGGAGATGACAAATAGAAGTGGTTATCAAGTGCAGATAAAATTACCATATGTGATGTTTGGTTCTAAAGATCCTTAAAACTGACAAAACAGTCTCCTATCTCCATCTTCAGATATCCATTTAAATTTTTATTCTTTCATTATACTGCAGCAAATTAATATTGTATGTTTAGCAACAGTAGATCATAACTAATGCATTCTAGTAATCACAAAAATGTCAATGTACATGATATCTGATGATACAAAAGCTATATATACTATATGCACCAATTGTATTAATTATGGAAATTATGCATGCATACTTATATTTGTCCTTTTACATTAGATTTTGAACTCTGATACATGATTTGTCATTAATATTTTAGCTCATGGGTGTAAAACAATAACAATATCTGATGTGGGAAGAAATTGGAGAAAATAGGTTAGAATAATTCTAACTCTTTTAATAATAATTTAAAAATATTTGACAGTTGATAAGCTGTTGGTGCTCTGTAGATCTCAAATCTAAGAGTGGAGAGACCATAAAAAAGGAAAAGGCAGAAAAAGAGAAAACATTAAACTAACAGTCTTTCATTCAGCAAGTTCAGCTTCATTTTCTGAGTAGAACTATATCATATTAATGTTCTGGTTTGTGGTGAGGATGAATCAGTGGCTTAGAGAGTGAGATAAACTCAATTCTAGCTTGCTCCATTTGTTTAAGGTTCATATTTGTAAACAATTAGACTGAATATTATTTGTGTGAGTACTCAGAGTATCCAGGTGCCTCTTTTTTTGTAGACCATATTATACAAAGTTATGGGTCTTTTTCATCAAAACCATCTTTAAAGTTCAGCAGAGTGAAATATATTGCTGTGGGATCTAGTAAGAATGTGCTCAAGTACTAAAATGCTGTGTATTCACAAGAATTGCTCCCTTAGTTTGAATACTGAAATACGTGCTGATAATGAGGAAGAAACTGTAAAACATTTATGATTGTTCTTAGAAAGATATTCTTTGAAGTCAGGAGACTTTTCAAAATGTCATACTGTATATGTATTTCTGTGAACTGATCTTTTAGTTTAAAAGAAGGGAAACACATAATACAGAAATGGTATTTAATGAATATTAGACCATACCTATTTTTCTGATTTGTAATTTGTGTGCTTAAAAAGCATTTACTACAGAGTTGAGTTTATACATCGCTGTTAATATGTTATAATTTTTACTTGAAAGCCTTTTGAAAAGAGAAAAGGAAAAAATTATGCTATTGCACACTTATGGAATAAGTGTACAGGCATTGTTTGCATAGAAATTCTAATAATCTGGGAAGTGTGAACTCAAGGTCTCTTGTTGTACCCTGTGAAGTTGTGTCACTCTTTGTACACAGTGCCACAGTTGATAATACAAAAAAGCAATATTTCTCAATCAATTCCTATTTTGTAATCCCCTTTAATCTACTTTTCCATTAATTTATATTAGTGTCTTGTAATTTAACCCCTGGTTTGAATCTAGCACTACAAATGAATACTGTCTTTTATGGTATAGATAACCTTAGCCACAACAATAGCTCTGTTTTTAGGAGACGGTATGATAATTCTTTACATTAACACACAGTGACTAGTTGGGTCAGTTTGGGTGAGTTTGCATAATGGAAAGAGCTCCCTACAGTTGTTTCCAGACACCTTGGTAATGAGAAGTGGCATGAATGTTTCATTTATTCATTTCCTTCCACTCAGAAGGTCAGAATGAACCTTTCTTTTCTTTATTTCTGTTTCTCTAAGTTTTCAAATGAGTTTAACTTTTTTGTTTTCAAGTAATATTTAATTTGAAATATCAAAAAACAAAATTCTTGGTGTCTATACAGAGTTAAGAGAATGAATAAAAGACAAATGAATTACCTTGTAAATTGCAATACCAACAATCTGATTTTAATGCAGCTTAACTATTTTAGAAGCCAATTGGTGGTCAAAACTATGTTACCATAAAGCAGAATGAGCAAAAGCAATAATCCTTGTAGTGGCTGGAACTGATGATGACCTTTTTGCATTTATCATGTTATTAGAAAATTATTTAATTTTCTTCTTCAAGGGCAAACAATTTTAAGCAGTCAACAGTTATATCAAGTTCTGCTCATAAAACCTTTCATCTTAAGCAAACAAACAAAAACACTTAAAAGAACCGACTAATTAATTCTCAACACAAACAACAGATCTGAACTAGAAATGACTGAACTGTTTAAGGAGTTGATAGACAATTTAAGAAGTTCTTTGAATTCTAGGACTTGACTGTGGCTTAAAGCCAGGCCTCCTTTGGAAGACCGGTGCTGCATTAGAATTAGAATTCCTTCTGGACAGCATGTGCTGCAACAGGAAGTCTACCAACCTGTGAGATGGAGCAGCATATTCCCATCTGTTGCTGGCCAGCTGTCCTGTACCCCTCCTTTTCATGAGATCAGCCTGACAGCAGTAGTTATGCTCTTGAGCCATCATGCAGCTGAGCTGCAAACATGAATCACAAGGGGTAGGTGCACTTCACAGTCACTTTCCTGTCTAAAATTCAGTCCTTGGGCATGCTGGGCTTTCTAGCTTTGACCCAGAAAAATATTTAGTGTCTGTTTGTGTCACTGAATCATTGAGGAGTCTTTTCCTAGAAAAAAGAATAGAGGCCTTGTTAGGTCTTGATAATGAGATTGTTTTTTGAGGTTTGTTATGGGGAATATTGTTGAAAGAAATCAGTGCTTTCTTGGTAACCACTCATTTGCAATGCTTTGTAGTTAACCAACTGTTTTATATTTCATCAAATGTACTATTGCCTGGTGTCAAGAGACATCACTGTCTCTAAGGACTTACTCCCTCATTTGCAAATAATAATTACTCTCCTTTTTTCAAAATGGTTAATTTTGCAATATAATCGGGAAATGCTCTGACAGTGACTGCAAAAGGACAATTCACAGGGACTTCTGAAATGTAGACCTGTGGGAGCAGGATAAAATACCATGAAAACACCATGAAAACAAACAATGTTTGTGTTGAGAGAAAGGAATGTTGACGTGGCTGTTAGGATTATTTGAGGAGTTGGATTTCTAAGGAAAGGGTAGTGGTTGTTTGGTTGGTTCTCCCCCCACCCCCACATTAGACTTTAGGCAAGGTTCAAAGCTTATTTAGGGAAGCATAATGAAATATATTTCAATCTTCATAGTTTTTTACTAAAAACATGCATCATTAAAGAATTTGCCTTATCATTTATTTGAGTAGCTCATCATCCTTGTATTGTGAAAAACAGCGCATAGTTGTCACCTGCTATCCTTCTCTACATCATTGTGTTTTTACTGTGCCACAGACATGCAGCAGCAAGAGTATGTTATTGATGTCATTACATCATCTTTAGATTGAGTGTGAGGAGCCTTTCCATGTATTTCACTTTGTTCTGGGTATCTATTTGTGGTAGCTGTATCAAGTGTTAATTCATTTTTCCACCCTCCCTCACTGCTGTCAGATTCATTAAAGCTGAAGCACTTTCCCCAGTTGACAGTAAACACCAGGTATTTGTGAAAGAAGAGTATGATAGAAATGTGATTGCAATATGTGATATTGCAAAAAGCCCCTGATACTCATTAGATAACATACTGGGTTTGGCTTGTGTGTTTGCTTTGCAGCCTGCACTTCCTTGGGAAGGCAGAGGTGGAGACCTGCTGGCGCAGCCTGGGTGCCCGGGTTTGTGGTAGAAGGGAAGCCCCTCTCAGGCTGTGCACTGCAGCCAGCACTTCCAGAACTTGGGAGGGAACTCACATCTCTGCTGCTGGCTAGGCCTTGAATGAAAGCATCTGAATTTGGGCACAAAAAAAAGAGAGGCTTAGTCTAAACTGAAAATGGCAGGTTCGTGTAACTTCAGCCTGAGGTCATTGTAACTTCAGCTGAGTGCCTGATGGTGGTGTGCAACTCAAGCAGTATGTGCTGAGAGTGCATTAGGTCAAGAGAAGGAGGTAGAAAAGCAAAACTGGGACAGCTGATCTGGGAAAGAAAGTCTTTTTGAGCCCCTTAGGATTGGCTCTTTTGCTTAAAGGCAGTGATGGCAGACGTGAAGTTAGGTGGAATCTTGAAACATGCAGTTGAAAGGCAAAAGAACCGAGGAGGTAACTGAAATGAATTATGTGATAATTATCATGAAGAAGGCTCCATGAGAAGCAGCCAAAAATCCCTTCCTATTGGTGTTTTCTGGATTAGGACAAAGGGATGGGACTACAAGATACAGCTTTTTTTGGGGCATGGTTTGCCAAGTTCAGCTACTTCAATGCAGAAATCCTTAAGCAGCAAGAGGGAAAGCCATCATCCTTCTCCCTGTAACTAGAATTACTCATCTTAAGGCTAAGAGTCAACTTGAAAAATTTTATTTTTTCAGGACAAAATTACACCTTGTGCAAATCAGAAGAATAGGCATAGTATGAGGAAGAAGAAGATTTTCATTTCATGCACCTTCATGCCCACCAAAGAGGCTGAGTACAGAAATAATGAAAAATAGAAAAGAGAGAAGAAGTCCCATCTGATGGAATTGGGAATCTTTAAAGAGTATTTTAACCAAACATGGCATTACAGACACTTTAAATCACTAATCACAAGTAGACCATTGCTGTACTAAAATAGGGATATAGTAAAACAACCATTTTGGACTGTCTGGGCTTTTGAGTGTCTACTTCTGTAAGTTAAATGGCTTGAAATCTTTGTCTAATAATTTATCTCTGACTTACGAGGAAAACTTTCCATAATGTATGAAAATATTGAAGTTAATTACAGTCTATTAAAAAATGTATTGTAGGATGCATTGCATCCTTCTCATAAAACACGTTGTTTTCTGTCCCTTGGTAAGTATTTTATTTGTTCAAAATTATCCCATTATATTAATTTTTAAGTTGGCAAGAATGATATAGATAACAATATGTACTAACATCTGGCCACATAGTGCAGCTGAATTAGTTGTGTGATAGCAGTAAGAGAAGAAAATGGCATGCAGATATACATCATTTTAGGCTCAAGTGCCCAGTATTCTTGTGTAATGCTGATTAAACAGACTGACAAAGCAGAAACATTTTATAAATGGGACAATACCATTAGTTCAAAAATAAAAGTTACTGTGATTTAAGCAGTTGTTGCAAATGGAGGAAAATAGTGCTGCTAGCCCTGTGTGCAATCAAATCATGCTATAAGGCTCATATTTGGCAGGTGTTGTAGTATTGAAATAAAAGATTTGATGAGAAATTACAAGTCCTTCCCAAATAGAAGCATTATACATACCACAGTGAAACAGAACAGTGACAGAAATGCAACTTCACTAGTTATTGCATCTATATCTGATGAGCCACCAAATCACTTCTAAAACCTGGGGCTACAGTTGATATCTGTTCTTGGGGAACATTTAATTTCTAGCAGGTTGCTGAAGGGCAATTCAGACTTAAGTTCACAGAAAAGTAGGTATGCATTAATTTCCTTGTGTTACATGGGAAATGTAGTTTTTTAGCTACATATGAAGTCCTCATCCTTCTTTCCCTGCTATCCATAATATTTAAGAAGTTGAAAATATCTTTACATGTAAATAACTGTCCTTATGTCTGTATCCTGATGGCCACATGTAATGGGGCATCAGACAAAAAAAAACATTGCTGATGAATCTGGGGGTAATTTTAAACTAGTGAGCTAGATCCTGGTTTCTGAGATACCTCATTGTGGTATCTCAAAATGGCAGGCAAGAGAGGTGTTCTTTCACAGAAAGGCTTACTTTCAGTATTTCCTCATTTCTTATGAGGACAGTGTCTCAACTTGCTTTGAAAGCACTACTTGCTTAGTTTTTTGTGGTGAGTACTATTATTTCTGAAGTATGTTTGACTCTATAATGAACTGGAAAGAGGACTTTTCTTAACCTGTAGCCTGATTTAGAAATGCCTAGGTACTGGCATTTAGCCACTTGTTAATCTTTTCTTTTGTTGTACAGTGATTCTGCCTGCTCAGAACTGAAAAGGTATGTTCAACATTAGAAGTGCTAGATTTCTATAGACAGTATTTTTGGAAGGAGATGTCAGGAAGAAGTGTTGAAAGCATTGCAAGTTATAAAAGTTAATTGCATTACATTAATATTGCAAAAAAACTACCTGCTCTTACATCAGCACATTTCCTCAAAAATTTTTTGTACTTCTTTTAATCTTTTTGTCTCCTGTTCTTTATTGATTTATTTTCACTTTGATTTCTCTTGCATCAAATTTCCACATCTCTGTATTAAAAATCAGAAATGCCTTAACTGTTTAAACAGGTATTAGGATAAAATTTGTCTTGGAAGTCTCAAAAGCAGATATAACTTTTTTCAAGTTTTGATCATTTCAGAATATTTATTAATAGAGAACCAACTTTTTTTCTTACCTATGCCCTGTAAGTGAAGATGAAGTCTATTAAGGATAATGGACTGATGCTATAATGATATAATAATCAAATGTCACTACATTCTTTGAGCTTCAAGCTTGCTTTACAAATTTCTCATTTCAGCATTTAACATGATGCGCATACCTGTTAATAAAAACAATTTCATTGAAGAATTCTTGTAATCTACAGAATAACAAGCAGTCATGAAAGTAGTTAAAAGAATAGCACTAGGCCCAGATTCAGGGAAGCAGTTATTTACTGTGACTTTCCTTTCAACTTTTGTCACATGTGGTTTTCACAAGGTTTCTTTTATTACCCTGTGCAGTTGCCATAATAACAACGTGTCTGTTGTTGGAAACCTCAGGCTGTATTTGTCACAGGCATACCATGCAAGTAGGAAGATGGTACTTAAGCCATGCTGTAGTACAGCATGCCTTGGTTCATTTGTCTGGGTTCAGGCAACTGAGGGTGGTTCAGCATGTTTCCTGTTAAGTATAAAATTTACTTCCACACCATTTTTGATGGATCATTAATTATTCTTGTCAGGTAGCAGCAAACAGTTTTATACTTGAAGCAACAGGTTTTGTAGGATGTAGAGTTATTGCTGGGCTTATGTGAGAAAGAACTAAACTAAGTCTGGTTTTGATTTGCTTTTATACCTTTTAACATATTTTCAGTGTTTCTCACTGTGCTTTATTTTTCTTGTTGCTCATGTTTCAAAAAATACTACATACCGTGTGTGACATGCTTAAATTGGTTTTGGTACATATAAAACAATGTGTTGGATAGTAAATACTCTGATCCTATTCTTCATTTGCATTATCAAGATGAAGTTTCATATATATTCTTAAAAGGAAAATTTCTGTTTTGAAATTGGAAAGTGAAATGAGCATCGTTGCTACTTAACGATTTCTGATTTAAGAGATAATTTTGAAATACTTGGTCAGTGTCTTGCATACATGGAGTCATGTTTCTATTGCCCTACATCCTAATTATGCCATGTTACTTTGCAGAATATGTTTTCTGCAGTTTCTGAAAATAAGTATATTCTTTGGCATGACATGAGTTGAACACTGAGAAATTGGGATTCATTAAATAACTGGTTGATTTAAAAAATAATTTCTGAACCCTGAAGAGTTGTAAGATATTTTTTTTCTAGAGAAGCTTCTTCTAACATTTGCATGCACAGATGAGGCAGACATGCATCAAATAGAGAATGAAACTGGAGAATTCATTCAACAGGTTTTAAAATCATATTGATTTTGTTTGTTTACATATTTAATTCAATTTTTATTTTCAACTACTTTGGCATCAACATTAATGTTTCATGTAACTTTTATCTCAGACATGTTGGCAAAAAAATAAATCCACAGCCCAAGTTTCATATAGGTTTAATTGTTGGAAATGGCTATTAAAATAATCTGTGAAAAGTTTTACATAATTTTGCTTGGTTGGTTTGCTACTCTCTTTGTCCCCCTGCCCTATGTTTAAGACTTCTGAAATTGAGGAAAGGAAAAAAGGTTTATGGTAGATATTTCTCTCCTCTGGCCCTAGATATTAACTCCTTTTGATATTCCTTCCTAATTTGGTTCAGGATCTGATTGTTCAAGGTAAAAAACAAATTTGCTGGTGTGCTTTCTTCATTATAGCTGTGGCTGTGCTCATACTACTCTGTTGGCCAGCAGTGTTTTGAAGAGGCCCATGGATTTGTATTTCTAGTAGGAAATAATGAATCTGATAACTGTAAAGAAGAAACTGGGTATATGCTGGATGCCAGGAGACAAATTAAAAAGTAAGAAAACTATTACAGAGAATAAAAAAATACCTAAATCTAGTGTTTATTCACACCACTTGATGAAGAAAGTATCAGCTATTCAATATCTCTGAAATTCTGTGTTAATAAATTTTTTCAAATGAAACCCAGCAGTTTTGCCCAGTTGGCTATATTGTTTCCTATATCTGTTGAATGATTTCACAGTTGAAAGCTTTCTGGCATGGCAGTTCTTTTCCAGAAATGGCATGTTGTTCTGTGCTGGTCAGCTGAGGTGAGAATGGCTATTGGAAAAAGTGCTCCAGGGTGTCAGCAAGCCACAAATAGTTTTCTAAAATACCTGTGACTGTGCCATAGAGTAGAAAAGAAAGATGCCTTTAATTTTGTGTGAAAGCACAGGATTTGCATCTGGCCTTGACTAGAAAAGGACAGAAAGAAGAATGCAACTGAATACTAGAGGGATATGCAAACCATGCTGAGAGGGGAGAGTCAAGTGCTTCTTTTCTAAGTGCATAAGGTTATGAGGTTATACATGTTACTGAGCCTGCCCACATTTTCTTGCATAATCTTTTCCACCTCCTTGCATGACTTAACTCAGAATATAGTACAGGCAGGGTCAATGAGGGTGAACCAAAAGCTCTGGTCATGAGACTAAAAGGTGACCTTGTTATGCTGTGATGCCAAATCTCTGCTGAGGCCTCCTGAGAGATCCTTGAGTTGTGAGAACAAATACTAAAATATTGGAGAAATAAGAGACTGTTTAAATAAGATCAATGTCATGAAGAAATCAAACCTTCAGAAGTTGTTATGTATGCAATGCTAATCCCTCAGGATGCTTTCCTGTTTTGTTCCTGGTAATTTTTTTTATTTTTTATGAGTAAATTCTACTTTGGCACAGAAGAATGCTAATCTGCTCCTTTTTCTCTTTTGTGTGTGTATCTTTTAAAGAAGGGCTTGCTCATGCTCCAAGATGCAAACAGGCAATAAATACCTTTATTAGTGCTGAATATGTGGACTTTGCATGTATAGCTTCAGCTAAGTGGTGTGTGAAATCAAAGCCAGCATTGATTTCAATTTTTCCAGTAAATCAGTATATTTCAGGATGAATACTGGACTTTTTTTACAGACTGCTTCTTTCATTTGCGATATATAAAAAGAAAAGATTCTTGCTACATTTTTATTCCAGATTTTCAAAATCAAGATGTCATATTTTTCCAGTAGAGTGACTTGAATATTGGATTTCCACTTGGCCCGCTGAAGATGGAATCTGTTGAATTCAGAATAATCAAGAATACATTTTTCTTTGCCTAGGAAAAATAATGTGGGATGAACTGCAGAGGGACTGTTGCTAGCATACAGTCAACAAATTAATACTGCTACTAGGCTTCATTCACTTGCAATTGGGGACTATTTTTTCAACGACTGAAGTATTAGCTTTAATCTGTAATGGTTTCACATATCACTAAAACTTCTCATCTGAAATGCTGGCTTTAATGATTTTTGTCTCTTTTTCAGTTAAAACCAGACTTGTTCACCCTACAAAGTAAATGCATCTATAAATCTTGAATGACTGTACTAGACCAAATAAGAAAGTTGCATTAAAAAAATGGGAGGGTTTTTTGTTTGGTTTTATTTTTTT